>JAAXOA010004298.1:0-10445 GCA_036561885.1 Salina celebensis
AGAGCCCATTAAAGCAAAGCATGAATGATGTGTACTAGGAAGAAATAGATTTTTCTTGTGGAATCTTTATGAGTGTAATTTGAATATGACTGGGTCACAAAATGAGCTAAACATTTACTCTCCTTAAATATCTCAAGGCAGCAGAGCTCGCTACACGTCATTTTCCCAAGAAAATCTGTTGAGCTTTTCTGGCTATGAAAACTGTGCCAGTGACGATACCAACAAAGAGTTTTCTTGTTCCAGCTGCTATTTCCCGAGAAACACTTAAGAAATAGAGACATAATGAAAATGAACTTGCGAAACTGCCGCTACTTAGTATAAAATATTTGGGATGGAAATGTATAGAGTAGAGTAAGTCAAAAGTTCTCACTTTTCAGTCAAAACACTCAACTAATCTTCTCTTGCTCGGTGCTTGCCAGCCATGTAAATCTGGATCAGGGAACGCTGTTTTATGACGATTACAGAGTGAAAAACGATTTTCTTGCTACAATTCGTACTATTACACTCAATGAAATTGGGGTATGTACGGGCAGTTTTACTAGATCCGATGTACAAAAACTGGACATCCCTGCTACTGCGGATTCAGATGTCAATATAATTTATATTTACATAAATAGTAAATTCAAAAGTATTTGTGTAAGTGTAATGATCTTGTCAACTACGCAAAATGTATAAATTCACTATTACAATGCATCTTTATATTTTGGTATGCAACAGAAACGAATGCCATTGTAAATTGTAATGGAGAAAGCACCAAATTAGTTACATTGAACAAGCCGAACAAGCATAGAAACAAAATGTAGGCACGGTTGACACAAACAATATTACAAGTTACGTAATGAAAAATGTAGCCATGTGACGTACGTATAACAGTTAATATTTTGTAGGTACAGAAGACATTCGTTATGCCACCTTCATTATAATCCTTCATTTACCAACCAATGAAAAATATTGTGTAGAAATAGCATATCTTTTGTGAAAAGTTCATTACGCAGCCCAGCGATGCAGAACTGTCTTTATTATAAAACGATCCACATTGGAACTACTTTTAGAAATTGTGTTGATTCGGTTTGTCAAGTTGTCCGAAACAAACCCAATCGTTTCATACTTTCTTGTGTTTCATTAAAGTTGTTATCACATAAGATGTAATTTCATTTCATTCAGATGTGTTTTAACTTTCATTTTTACATAANAATTGTGTTGATTCGGTTTGTCAAGTTGTCCGAAACAAACCCAATCGTTTCATACTTTCTTGTGTTTCATTAAAGTTGTTATCACATAAGATGTAATTTCATTTCATTCAGATGTGTTTTCACTTTCATTTTTACATAAACAATGTGTCATTTTTAATCTACTCCGGAATATGAGTTCGTGCCTACATAAATTACTGTAAATGTTATAAAAGTTTCACTTGTATCAGAAATCACTGATTATGTGGATAACCACAATGTTTGTTTCAACGGAGTGGTGTAACATTTTTCCAAGGAATAATGCGCACAAAATATGTTTTAAATTAAAACACTATTCAAACTTTTTTCACACCAGTCCTTGGCATGGCATCTGGCAGTTCTGAGTACTGCTTAACTACTTATCTCAGGAGTAAATTAACTTTGGGAAAAAGAGAATACAATACAATAGACCTGTCTGTTTATGTTCACGAAGCCAAACAATTCTTGGAATGAGATTCAAAGGAAACACGTGTCATAAGAGTTGAAGGATAATATTTTCAGATTATGCGACAAAGTGACAAAATGAAAAACTAAGAGTACATCTGTTTTGTACATTTCCATCAGCACTAATCTCTCTGGAGAAATCTCCAAAAACCTCATATTTCATAAACAGTTCCATTCCTGTTTCAACGAAAACGCAAAAGTCTAATGTTTGTGTATGAGGCCCCTAGGAATATATGCGGTCGCATAGGGTGCTAACGCTAGTTGGGCGATCTTCCAAAAGTATGAAATGCACGCAACCTTTCGGCTTTCTCCAGAAAACCGAAAAGGAACTGCCACCAATACTTTTGGAAACTGTCGCTACTAAACTTTCCCCATCGTTCTTTTGCTTTCACTACACAACCGGCTTGATATCTGGTTAATATACATTTTTTTGGATGAAACTGAGCACGAAGCGTTTTTACCTCATTATCATGCAAACAATATGGAAAAATTGCATAAAAACACTGTTATATCCATATTAAGTCGATCCTAATTTGAAAAGAGACAAAAGTGCTACAGATGGCTAGCCACAAAATAAATTGGATATGTAAAGACTTTCTCCAAAGGAATTTGTGATTTATGTGGCTCTCCTCTATTGTCACAAATATCAAGCATTCCAGCTTGTGGGTGCTCATTAAACTCGTTTAATTTTGATAAGCCAAATCAGTATGCTTTTATGAATAAGTATTCAACTACCGTAAAATGAGTGAAAATGGCTGGAAACTTTTCAAATAGATTCATGTGTGCGTGTCTAATGGAAGAGATCTCGCTATGGAAACTATTTTTGTCATTCAAGTGCCAACTGGATTTCATTCAATTGGAACCTAAGCGCTGTCACAAATGTTTTATTTGATCAACATAAATGGCAAAATGGTGTATCGCAGAAGTAGGCTGTTTCCGACGTAAATGAAAAAGTACTTTATGCATCCCTTGATCGTACATCTTGAAGAATGTTGACTCAGGAATAAAGTTCTGTCTATTTGTTATGAGCACACAAATTGAAATGAAATCATTTGATTGAGACTCTGTGACAAGCTCGCAAAAAACTCTTGTTATTGACACAGGTATATAAAGTAAAACCGTCAACAACCCTTTTGCAATACAAGTGGAACCAACCACATTTTGCTCATTCAATAAAAACATTCTTCCTTTTACAGTTTTTCCCATGATGTATGGAACAAGATTGTTTATCCTTTTTCTCAGACTGTTTGGCTGATTGATTGGTTATATCGCAATAATGCAAAGACAGGTGTGTAGTCGTTATTTTCATCATTTTGGAAGTTGATCGATTGGATGACAGGCTTGTGCCGTTTTTGTTAACAGTACATTAAACAGAAAGCGATAACATTGATTCATAATTATGTATTTTTCAGTTCTCCACATTTAAAAGAGTATATAACGGTAGTCTATTTATAAATTGGGTCTTTTACGAAATGAAAGAGTAGCATTTTTATTTCTTTCTAATCATTATATGTTATAGAGAGAATATCTTTGTAAGGGAAAGGCATATCTGAGAAACACTGTATCCAGAATAGCCTGTAAGCCACTATATTTGTCCTTATAAGAAGACGTAGGAAAATCCTTTCATTGACTTTCTCCTTGACACTCATGGAATAGAACGATTTTCCGTGAGTTATTACCTTAAAAGTGAAGATACTGCCATTTCGATATGGTCTTGATAGATAAAACTTGAATAGAAAGATTAGGACACATTGTAAGCCAAAAATTGGATGATCAATTTTGGACGAAGAGTATCATGGAAATTAAGCTTCTGGCACAAGAAAATTGGAAGCTATAAAGAGGATTAAATCTATTAGACCGAGTAGATACTTACTGATAAAAGTCAGCTTTAAGGGTATGGCAATATGTGTAAATAAATATAATTTTGCGATGCAAAATAGGCATAAGCTACTAGCTACTGAAAGCCAGCAATAAAGATTTGTATTCAACGGTTAATTCACCGAATCCATTATTTCTGAAATGCTAGTGTATTCTTCACAACACAATAAGCTAAAAAAATCAATATTGGTATCGGAAGACGAAAAAATGTTGAAATTGAACTGGCATTCTTCCTGAGCAGTGATCTATGAGACAGTTCCAAGAAATCATTTGTACACAAGCCGAAATGACTCTGTACATACGGTGTAAACTAAGCTTTTTAATTCCAGTTTCTCTCTCTGTAGTCGCTTTTTACGCAAATACACATTTACTTTACGATTCACATTCACAGCTAAATGCACTGACAAATGTTCTGTATCGACGCAAAAAATGAAAAGGAAAGCTACTACAGCTCATAGAAGAATTCGGAATTGGTCCGTTGTATAATCACAAAATTATACACAAAGTGAAAGCATCTATAAAGTAATATAAAACCAAACTTTTGCAATTTCAGTAATGACGAACGCTTATGAAAAGGTTGAATTGCAATCTTCAACATGATTGTTTACTCTTAATACCTTACGTCTGACTATTACAATAGAACTTTATATAATACTTGCACTTGCGATTTATATAAACCTCATGTCCTTACTAAAAACGAAAATAATAACTTTTTCATTTCTTGGTGGTCACACAATTCTAAACATTCAAATACATGCATGCATTTTCCGTAAAAAATCATTTAGTAGATAAACTGTAGGGTTATTTTTCTTTGTGCCTTAATAAGGCCACATGTCGGGAGAATTTTGATTTTGACTACCAAATGTCTTTTATGTATGATATAGTAAAATATAGTCTTTCAACCATGATGTATATCCTTGCTTACTAAACAAAAAATAGAGACAAAGAAGAGACTTTCAAGATTACAAAAGCGTTAAGACCGATATACTGGATAATAGTGATAAGACATGCAAACACTTCTATTATCACCCACCATCTGAATGGGACAGGCGTGAAATAGAATGTTGAACGCGAGTCCTTTGATAATTAATTGTCCATTTTATTGTGCTTTCACTGCTACGACAGTGTTTTAGCTGTACCATGCAATTTTGCTGTTTGATCATTCATGCGAAGGCTTTCTATTGACGTGAAACACGACTCAATAAGGATGTTACCATCCAGGAGGAGGGCAGGCCTTCCTCTTACAGCAACTTTGTCCGTCAACCTAATAACCATATCTGGCTACATTAATTACTAAGAATATATTTAACAGATGTTGATGACCACAATAACTCTGCTGATGGACTCAAAGTCCCATCCCACCTCACATTAGAGCAAGTAATTTAACAACTCTTAACCACAACGTGTGTGCTCTCATTTCCGCTTATGTTAGTTGCCTTTTGTGTTGCCACAAAAAGCTAAAAAAAAGTTTGTTAAAGGAAAGTACGAATTNGCTTATGTTAGTTGCCTTTTGTGTTGCCACAAAAAGCTAAAAAAAAGTTTGTTAAAGGAAAGTACGAATTAGCGAGTGGAACAGATCCATGTTGCGCAGAATAGTTTTAGCATGCTTGTTGGCATGCACTAAATACTCGGAGTTTCCCTTTCATTCCGCCTAATTGTCTGCATCCTTTCTACCAAGGTTTTTAAACGTTTTACCCACTCGCGTAAGGCAATTTTGCATGTTATATATGTGGGAAGATGTACATGAGTCGAGCCCAATTAAAGCTGTTTGTTGTGGAGAAAATCGTCGTACTTTTTCAACACGTCTTATTACCCGGTATATCATTTTCCAACATCCGCATGGATTGAACAGGAAATATTTTTTAAATGAAAATCGCAGATTAAAAGAGAAATGTAAGTAGGGTGAAAGTTTGCCATGAAATAGATATATCAAAGGAAGGAACATTTTTGATTAGTTGTGATTTGTCACCTACCGTTTCCACCTTTTCGCTGGCGATGGATTTAGGGGGTCGTAACTCCTCTGCCTCAATGATGACATCAGGATTGACCTTCCAAACTGCAAAAGATTCCCTCATGTGTTTAAGTGAATTCCGTAGAGGCATTTGCCCCGTGTAAAACCAAACCCACTCCTTGCAAAAGGGGCGGGCAAAAGAATGTAACGCGGGTTGTTTTGGCGATGGAATGTGAAAGCTTTTTTTTATTCTTCTTTTTTTCTGTCCAGAAAGTTGCAGCGAAAGGAAACGTGGTGGTGATAGATCTGCTGCTATCGCTGCTCAGATTCCTTTGTTGGGTGACGACCTCGCTGACGCGTCGATAACGGTAATATCTTTGCAAAACCGCCGACGAGTTCAAGCATCTCTTCACTCTTGTTCTCTCATGAAAGTTTGTTCAAACAACGGTACAGAGAGAAACCAGCTTTGATCCTGGCTAAAACAGCCGGCAGCCTCGATGACTGGCAAAGCACTTTTATGATCAAAATGGCTTGGAAGCCAATGTACAGACCCACGTTTCGATTAAAATCGTGGTTCACAACGTTTCTGATCGCTTCTAGTTTACAGCTACAGCTTTCGTACTCTCTAACATCAGGAAATCTCGCGTGAAATCGCGAAGATTCTTTCTCAAAACATTTTTAATGCAGTGGCAAAGGAATAAAACAATATTTGCGTTAGGGTATTGTCGCCAGGTTACTGACATTGACGCTTTGACTCGTAATGGTTGATATGAACATCTCACATAAGTGTTCAACAATTGTTAAATTTCACACGATTTGAGTGTTCAATCCACGATATAAGTTCGCAAGACATTTCATGACGCACCTATCTAGATTGTATAAGTTAGGACATTTATTTTAGCTAATTGATTACAGGAAATATAAGTACAACGTGTTACCTACGTAATATCTTATCCAAACTGTATGTATAGACATCTCTTGAAATGTCATGTAATTTATTTTGCTTGGATGGACACGTCAACGTGCGAAAAGTACTAGAATATATAGCAAAAAATGGTTTGGTAAACCAAATGTGGAAACATTTACGAAATATCTTCTGTAAATCGAAACAGAATTCTCACTGACAATTCTCCGCTTTTCTCACGAGCTCGTTATGTGATTCTGCGGAAAAGGACTGATTTAATGGGTTTAGTTATGAGAATTTCTGTTACGGGATCATTTCAGAGGTGATTTACTTTTCTATGAAATATCAATCTCGTGTACTATTCCATATTTACGTTCTAAAAGTTAATATATCTTACACCAGACCTCACATACCGTTCATTTGCATTTATATGTTCGTGTTCAGGCAGAAAATAAGAGTTGGCAATATGTCACTTTTTTTCATACCAATATAACGAGTTGAATTCTTATTGTTCTTTGCTATATTGTATATAAGAGATTATTACGTATCTGGTCTTGTCCAGATCCAGAAGCAGTTTTTGTACTATTTTATGTTCCAAAGCAACACGATCGTAAAGATGATGATAACAATGAAAATGTATTATAAGCACCACCTTGTTCACCATACGGTAAAACACATTCTTTCACACCGTACCTATTGGTATTTCCAAAACAATCCACTGTTCCTGCTACTTTTGCAGTCTAATGTTTTTCCATGCGGCCGAACAAGTCAATAAACTAACAAGGTTTTTATATTTACTTCGTTGTTTTATTTTTACCAAAGTAACTTATATGTTGTAAATGGTCTCTTGGAACCATTTGCGTCCACAACTAATACAAAGATCGTGTGAAGATTTTCATACACTAAAGAAAATTAGCTCATGGTGAAAATCTTGCAACATCAAAGTTAGTTTTTTTTCGGGTTTTATTATACGAAACCGAAACACTGCAGTAAAAGATATACATACAAGAAGTACTCCAAACCACACAAACGTTTTTTCCTCATATATTTTACAGGATAACGCTGCACAACATCACAATCTACTACAATTCAAACTTGTTATAAGATGCTCTGGAACACTAAGAAACTGTTCTTAGCAACACTACGTTTTCAGTATATAGTCATCTTACCACGGTTCTCATGATGTGAGGAGAAACTTATACCAGTGGTCACAGAAATAGTTGTGCGAACTCCATTGCAACCGGAAATTCAAATTTTTTATGAGCAAACCGTGTCGTTCCGATGGTCTGTTGAGTCACAGTTTTGTATAACGATCACCATCACTAGAATTGCTTAAAATATACTTGAATTTCGCATGAACATTATGCCTAAGAACTAATGTGAGCAATAACGGCCACAACGGTGGTGATAAAACGTTAGCGAAGCAGAAAAAGGAATATGAGTTTTTATCATTTGTTATCGTTTTCCAGCCAGGTGAATTGCGAATAACATAGCGATAGGAGTATATTGTTGGGAGCAGAATGTTGTTGTTGTCGAGTAAATATATTAGCCTCAAGTGACCAAGCAGATTGCCTGTCCCAGGCTGTTTATATTGTTTACAATGCACCTTCAGTTCTCTTCCCTCCTGGTGGACCCTTCTTCCTTCCTCACCTCATCTTTTTAATATTATATACGCTCCGTGTTCTCTTCTAAGTCAACATGAATTTACGTTCATTTATAGGAAATATAAGGTCTCTTACAGAGTATGCTCTGCAATTACGAAGAACTACATGTCAAAAAGATATTGTTACCATATTCCAGCGTAAACACCAGAATGGAGGTATTAGACCGAAATAGAAACGATGTTGATCATGTGCGCTCAGGTAAGCTTCATTTACGAGGATCTCCTGCACATGTGGAAATCTAAACACACTCCTGGTTCTTTGTTGAACTGATCTTTACGTCTCATGAATTCGTTTCTACCGTTGTGTGAGTAATGATAATGATGATTATGTTAGACTCTCGGCAGAACTGAACTGGAAAGCACACATGAGTAATCCAATTTTAAGTTGTATGTTTTGTTGCCACACGTTGGAAATTATCTCTTTCTAGGTTTAGAGTAAAGCCCATTGGCTTAAAACAGCAGAAAAAAATCACCCATGTCTCCTCACATTATTCCAGTTTACAGTTTAATAAACCGGCAATGACGTATTTTAATAAGTACGTAACTTTTAACGATATGAGTTGTCACCCAATTCGCAGCGTTCAGTCGATGAACAACAAGTTTGAATTGCCTAAATAAGGTAACAAAGATGAGCTCCTACACTTAGGCTTGAAGTTTGTTTGCTAGCTCAGTTGCTCCACGCAGTATGGAAACATTTGACAGTAGAAACCAAGATCTGAACTTACTTCACCGTACAGGTCACTGGAGACATAACCATATCTGTTTTCTCTCGGCTTAACTTCTCAGTATTATTGTGAGTTTTGCAGAGAGAAAACTACCATCTTCCTGCACAAAGTTCATGAGAACTGTTCACGTGTGATGAAAGATATTGCTTTGTAGCAACCGAAGGGCGACGCCAGCATGTAAACATCTTTTCTTATTAGTATTTTGCTAAAACACATTAGCCACGTTGTTTCACCATGGTAACTTTAAATGGGACGCAAAAGAGTACTTTTCACCGGTTACATAGGCACTAATAATGAAGTCTAATATGAATAAAAACACTCTAAGGAATTGTGAACAAAGAGTGAAAAAAATGCAACAATTTAATACAGTTCCTATGTACCCGTCTTAAGACACACTATTATAGCAGCACATGGCATAATACACAGATGAAGAGCACAACAACTGTGGATGTCTTGTTGCTCATTGCATTTAAAATGATAATGAACTACGGAGAGATGTAGTTGGTGAGAGTAAGCCGACTTGACTTTTCGAGAAGAACTGAAGTGAGAAGACGAAACACAACAAGAAGAATATAAAGTTTTTTTGTGTTGCCCTGCAACTTGTTTTTGTTCATTCAACCTATTATAGTAATCCTCCTATGTATATTTTCCCCATGCTTTCAATATTCTTTGTTGTCGACAAGAACTACATGGAGTACGTGTAGGCGGAAGAGAAAGCAAATAGTTTTTTTTTTCTTCACAGTTACAGATTTGTTTTTTCTCTCAATACAGGGAGGCAAAGAAGTATGGAATGAATATACATAATTCAGTTTCTAGTAGAAAGTAGTAATACTGATACTTCACAAGTATCACCAGCAACAGCAGATGAAGAACTAGACTAGCTTTTTTTCCCTCAGAATGTATAAAAAGGAGAGAATTACGATGTGCTGGTCCAGCGCACAGTAGTAACCGTAGAGAGAAGTCAGTCTGGCTGAAGAATCCTCTCAGAAACAGAGGAAAACAAGGGAAACCAAAGTGTGTACAAGTTCTTTACTGGATTTTTTTATAGTAGTACTTTCAGAGTTCAACATTACATCAACAACATGAAAGCCAGTTGTCGTACCAAAAACGACACGCCATCATCACCAGGAAACCGGAGCAGTGACAAGTATTTCTTTCACATAAAAACACGTCTCAGTTCGCACCAAAAAACTGCTGTGCAAAAAAAATAAAGCAGATCACACCAGTCTCGGCATTTTGAAGTTTAGACCCTGCGAAATTCTCACTGTTTTTTTGTGTAAAATGTCCACATATTAGATCTACACATAGCGTATGTGCTTGATTCGTTTTCCCTGGTAAAACCAGAAACGAGGAGTTTTTCAGCATAAAATATAATTTTTCTTTTTTTTTCCTCTTCTCCCAAATGGAATGTTTCTCTTTCTGTTGCATCTAGTTTTGTAGTATATTGATGTAGGAAACCCATCCATTCAAGTTGTATAACAAATCCATAACAAGAAGCACAGAAAAGCACTAAAAACGTAGACTTTTTTCTCTCTACTTTATCTTTATTCTGGCCAAAAAAGCAACAGCATGTTCACCCGAGGAAAGTACAGAGTATGGGAAAAATGGTGAACAAAAGGTGTCTACAAAATTGTACTTTTGGAACACACAA
>JAAXOA010004299.1:0-10443 GCA_036561885.1 Salina celebensis
AATTTGTTCTACTGCCTTAAATATTAGCTTCCCTTCCCCGTTCCTAATGTCATAGTTACTGGCGACATCAGGGGTAACTGCAAAATGTTTTACGGAGGAGTACAGACTTAGCACGTTTAATCTTTCAAATATCAATTATACTTTATGCCAACACTTTACTTACATTTATTAGCTTGGTAAAGATAAAATTGGTCACAGGTTGTCAGTGCTTGTATTTCATCCGTCCAGATGCCTTTGAAAACGAATAAAAAGTGAAATTATAATTGCAGTACTATATGTTGATCAAACAAATAGGGCTTACCATTACCGCCACCAGCAGCATGGCTTCCATACGCACTACTTCTTTTGGATCCATTTTGAGAGACATTTAGACCGGGACTGTCAATTTGCAGCCTCGAGTCTTTAGGATAGTCAATATCATTGTAGTTGTCGCCAAAGAAATAGTTGTCTTCTGCAACCAAAACAGATAAGCGATTAAAACATAATATAACTATATTGGAACCCGGTCGGTATGAGACAGGTTTGTGATATCGTGAAACTAGCACTTAATTGCTACGCACTCCACCGTTTCCACGGATATTTTGCAGCTTTCCCGTGCAAATTTTGACGTAAACCTGTAGTTGCATACCAATGCCAAAGTTGTGACATGGAATAATCAAAATGTTTGTATCATCTTACCCTCTGCAGGATGGACCATATTCTTCCGACCGGAATACATTTTTACAACACAAACAGCTTCGAGTTTCCATTTGTACTCGTACCTACTCCACCAAGTGTGTTGTTTTTATCCCACATGAGTTTTCACTTGACTACATATCTCGAAATAAAACGATTTAATAGTTAGACGTGAGCAGTTTTTATTGATAGGCTTAATCTCAGCTCTCTTTTGTCATGAGAAAACAAACTATAAAGCAATCGAAAGTTCTCCACATTTCATCTTATTCCCCACCTTCCTACGAAACTTTCACTGCTCTTTAATTATGACTAGCACGATTCAACACAACATGGAGTAGACCAAAAATAGACACCTTTTGTTTGCTTCATGTTTACATGATAAATCCCCGATTCCAAGGTTTCTGGATTTCAATACCACAATGATACACATAGCACATCTTCACAGGTTGGTCGTCCATCAATTTATGTGTGAACAAAACCAGATTTGAAAAATGAAGCACAGCCACGATGTAAACCAACAGATGGTATTTTCCAAAGACTTTTCATTCAAAGAAAATACCAAAAATAAACTCGACAATAGGCGACGAGCGTATTGTTTAGTATTTCCATGTTGGATACTTTATTGCCAACATTTCGTAGCAATAAAAGTTTGAGTGCGCTCACTGGCCACTTTCTCCGTGTTTCATTTTTCCGTTCCGAGTAGTTTGCGATGATGACTGTTTCTTTGTAAGTCACACAATTATTTGTACATGGACAGCAGGAGAACACTAAATATAGACGGAAATTTGTTAAACTTTTGATTGTTCCGTCCCTTCAGCTATGAAGTGGCACTTCCAGAAATATTATAATTATGGGCTGGAAGGGAGAAACGTTGTCTACTTTTCACATTAACATACTTTCACTTGTCGGCCAAACACTTCCTACGCTTTTCAAAAGTGTCAGAGAACTGATTTCACTGGAATTCTCTTAGGGAACACCATTCAGATTTTTTTTCTCTTTCACTAGCGCCAAAAGCTCCATCGATAATCTCCACACAAAGGTGTGAATAATACCCACACAAGTTACATTATATGGAATGGAATATAATATACAGCTTTAGTCAAATCCTTGCGCACGCCAACAGAATAAAAAACGCAAATTTATTATGCGCTTCCACTTTCAGTTAAGGTCAACTTTAATGTAATATGCTAATATGTATGACACTTGATAACCTGTAAAGATTTATAAGTGTGTGTGATGCTAGATGAACGAGTTTGAAATGAACACGGCAAATAAAGTGCATTATGTGGTTGCACCGCTACACACTTTTAACTTCCTTAATGTAATTTTCTACTAGCCTTTTTCCTTCTACCGAAGAAGTGGCCATGACTATGACTCTGAATTCAAAGATTTACTGTCGGAGCAACCTATACAGTCTTTCTCGGTATTATGAAACAGGAGACTTATATTTTTTATGTAGTTTTAGTACAAATGCTTCAGCCTTCTTTGTTACAGTTTTTTGTGTAATAGGTGGTAAAAAACAAATGATGTGGTGCAAGGAAGTAAAGAACACAACGATTTCAAACAGTATGCAAAGTTCATACGCTTAACATGCAAAGCCATTAGATTTTTTTACAATGGTTTGTGTTTCCCATAGAAAAGCTTCTTAGGTACACGCCTTTTGTACCTAAAATAGTTATGTATACCGAAGAAAGAACTGTTTTCCCCATTTTTTTGTCTACTACTTTATAGTTAACAGTATAAGTTTGGTGAAGGTATATTGTAAAGAACAATAATTTCAGAGGGTTTACCGGATGTTAGCTTTGGTCTAAAAATTGCATACGTTGTGTAATAGTATGGCTACCGACTTTTGAAGTCAATCACGTTCTTAAGAATATTAATGTAGGAAGTATTCGCAACAAGCAACATTGGGTGGCTTTTTCATACCCGTCGGCATTCTTGACGTATAAAGGTTACGCGGTGAAATATGTACGGAGATTCTTAAACTTTTGTTTAACGGTGCTCCACGTTAGAATAAGTTTATTGACTGTTGTACACAATGGAATATATGGATATGCACCATATAAACATATATGATGAAGTATTGTAAACTTTTTTCGCGCATGTTATCGAGTTAACAGAATTATATCCTTTTGAAAGTTTTACAGACTCAAACGTGTTTATCCATTTACGATAAATTGCCACAATTTTTTGGCAAACTTGAGAAAAAAGTCATAAAACAAGTATTTTGAAGTTGGACAGGTAGTCACTGTATGGTCTTAATGTTTGGAAGCTACGAAAAGCACAAAATATTACATCAAAGCTGTATCAAACTTAATAATCTTAATCGCGCAAAGGCAATTTCGCAATTACATTGGTTGTAGGAGCTAAGGGATTTATAGCATGAGTACAATGTTTTAAAAGTGAAGAAAACTGGACATAAAAGATGGCTTGATAACGGTCTATATTGTGTGTGTTCAATGAAAAGACGGAACTAGAACGAGAAATGTGGGTGTACATTTTCAAACATTTGGTCTACCTGGAACTGAATGACTTCAAGCGATATAGTCTCAGAAACGTAGAACCTGCTGTAACATAGGCTAACTTTAAAATTGGTCTTGCAACCAAAAGTAATTTGGAATTTTATGTCTTCAAGTACAAAAAAAATCACTTCCGCAAAAATGAACTGAGCTGAGGTCATTAGCCACTCGTGCAGGCAATTTTGTCGATGGTACGGGACCTTCCGTTAAATGCACAAATTAAATAAAACTAGGCACGTATTTCGCTTAAATGTGTTGAAAGCTCAAACTTCAAAGGGAACATTCAAATATGCTAATGAAAAATAAATTATGGTGCCTTACGGCAAATATTTTCATTTCAAATCATATGCCCAGGCCAGCAGTTCATGTACCAATGGGTTAAGAAAATTCAGAGTAAAGGAAAAGTATCTCATCTCATCTTGCATCATTTTTGCAAGTATAACTTTCACCATACTTTCTCCTTACCAGAAAACAACAGTTTTTGTGCGTGTACATAAATATTACTAGCGTGCAAGATTTGGACACAACCAATCAAAACATTTTGCATCGAAACGAGTGAAAGTGGCACGATCATTGACCACAAAAAGAAAGTTTTCTCCTAAAGTTATTGTACTTTTAACGTGTCATCACCAGAGTGGCTCACGCAAGGCATCTTGTTTGATCTCATTTTTAAAAACACGAGAAATCAAAAATCTAGATTTTAGTTTTTTAAAAACAAAAGAATCGTCTAGAAAGTATTTAGTGTAAGAAAGCGAAATTTCTTGTGATGTAAAAAATCGGAGAAAACATGAGAAAATGTAGATATTTATGAGTGAAAATATCAATTATTTCTCATTTCGTGTTGTCGAGCATGAATTGGTTTACACATGCGATGTTTTTTTCCAGGTGTTGGAAAATTGTAATGTTCCTTTTGACGCGGTTGTATGGTCAATATACATTTTTTTACTGTAGCGTGATTCTTAATTGCCTCTGATACACCATTAAAAGATCATTTTAAGCTTTCCAGAACATATTGAGGGACTAAGGACGCCAATTTGATTAATGGCTATTTCTACTTTTTATTTTATTTTTACCCTTTGACCTATAAACTTTTTCGGATTCTTTTGTGTAAGCATCATTTGAATGTAAAAAGCAGCATTTTCACAATCGACAATGTCATCAATGCCGCATGACAAATTACTGAACTTTGCAGGGTTTCCTTTGCTTCCACTCCCACACTCACTTTGTTTTCTTTTCACACAAAACCGCGTTCCAAGTAATGTTCCACAGAGCCGTTCCCGCTGATTACTATCGGGCATGACATTTCTGAACTAGAATCGTTGACTTAGCAATACTACAACAGAAATGGACATCAGAATTTCGCTGGGGTTACCTATGACGACAGCATACCCATACCGTCATCATTTCTACCTGTCGATTTCCAACCACTATCCACACGTATTTCAAGCGGGTACCTCTTTCTACATGTTTTTTTCTATTGTAAATACGACATATAATGAATGGGGATATGGTATCAATGGCAGGAAGTAATAAGAACAAAAATTGCTCTCGACTACCGCTGGAAGAGACTCATAAATATGTTTTCAGTTTGAGGAACAATCTGCAGGAACCTCCTACAATGAAACGATAAAACATTTTTGTTTTGTTCTTTACTACTCTGTGGAGGAAGACCGAAAAACCCTGGAATACGCTTGAGGGATAATTACTTTTATTGACTTATGTTGTGTTATCAAGAAAAAATGTAATGGCCGGATTGTCAGAAGCAGTAAACCTGTGACTTGTCAAGAAATATGTCGATTTAATTGCATGTACAGTTTTAAAAAACACAACTTAGAAGCTCGGCTTGTTAGTAATTAGCGTAGCCACGTTGGGTGCTCTTACTTGGAGTTCCATAAAATGTAAGACAAATTACAGTGGGAGAAGGAAAAGTTTTTTGGCCTTTGAGCTACTAGTAAACTAGGCTTTCTCTTTGATAGTATCGGACTCTCTCTTCGAAATTCTTACATTCTCATCATAACTGAACAAATCTTTAAAAACTGATAATTTCATGTATGAGCAAATATACGTTGTATTTTGTTATAATCTATCTATGGTCAACCCAGTCATAATTGTGAATCCATAAAAATATGTCGTTTGCGCTGGAAATAAGCTCACATTTCGCATTCACATTTGCGTAGTACGCGTTGTTAAGTATATACGAAACAGGGAAAGGTTCAACCCCATACACGTGAGAATACACCTACAATACCATTTTATAATGATAATTAGGAACTCCACAGAAATGAATTGAGTTTATACAAGGTATGGAACGATTCAGCATTGTTTCATTTCATGCCATGATAAAAAGCAATATAATATCAGTTGTTGTTCTACTAGAAATTACAAGCGTAAAAAACTCTTTATCATAAAATCTTTGAAGGTTATTTGGCTTAAAATGTTGCCGACCAAGGAGTGAAATTAGCTCCTGAGTTTTGCACGAGACGCAAAAACAACTGGTTCCAATGATAAAAATTGTCTACCTACATTTATGAAGGGGCAATGCAATAAGACTCCCTCCTAAGAATGAAAGGTTTGAAACAAAACGGTAAAGGTCGAGGTGGAAACGTGTTGCCTCTCATAATGACTCCGAACCAGTCGCAATGCAATGTTAGTTAAAATCTACCAAATCGCCATGAGATTCTAATCAAGTTCAAATTGTGAAATGAAGGTATAAACTTTCCAGTTATTTCAGGGTTTAACTTTTTATATGAACTTGGATATTTACAGTAGCATATAAAAATTCTATATTGTGTCATATCAATTTACGTTCTCTGTAAGCTTTGTAATTTCTTTTATTGCTGTTGAAGTGTTAACATTGTTTTGTTTCCCATAGTCGTTCAGTGGTAAATGCAACAGAGGGTATTGTATAGATGCCTAAATGTTTGTTTTACTGCCAATGTATCACTGTGAGTTACAGTGGTCATTATTTAAAAATTCTGAATATTCCTGGATTCCCTACTAGAAATTTCTCCAAAAGTGAATGAAATGTTCCTCTGCAAAATGGCACAGTGGATGATTGAGAAAACCTGTCGTTAGAGTGAAGAATCTGACAAATCTGCGTACTAAAAGTAGACATGTTATTTGTTATTTTGTGATTTCAATTTGAAATGCTTCATTTTTCTAAAGCATTTGGAAAACGGTGAAGACGAAAGTAAATGAATGTTGCACCCTCTCTCGATGCTCAGTGTAAGCGTCACTATGGCAATAGAGGGTTGGTGTGGTGGCTAAATGAAAGAGGGTGAAAGTCTGGTGAAAGCACAGCATCGTAATAGGCGCTCTGGGTGAAATCTAGCAACAGCTAGTCAAACTATACTAATGTTGATTTGAATGTAATGGAGAATACTTCCAATATTTTGTGCAACCGAGTTTTTAAAATTACGAAAAGTGCAACGGAAAACAATAGTACTGCAATCGAATCAAATATATGATTTGTGTTGCCTGTAAAACTTGTGTTGTACTCCGGGGCCCTATCATTCAATTTTCTATATACAATGCCTGTGGAGTGCCTAGAATTTAGAGCGGGCGCAGTAACTGTTGAGTTGACAGAAATTATACTGCTTCTAAAACTGTATTTGAATGAACAATTAATTGGATCCGCTTCGTCCTTTCGTGTACTTGAGAAAATAAGTAAATCATCTTTAATAAACAAACATATAAAAAATAGACATCAAAGTTACAATTTCAATATCACCTAACCTCAAAACTACACTTATATTTTAGTAATATTCAATATTTTATCTATAAAATTTAATATTTTGTATACATAGATAGATGCTCAAACTTTACATCAATTGAAGTCAAACATATTTATCACGATATATTATTTACAGATAGTTTTAAAATCATATACTTCTAATGGAGAGATAAAGATATTCTTAATCGAAAAATCTGAAATTCTGAATGAATAGGTAAAAGCTTAAATTTAATCTACAGGAGAATACTATGAACACTAACTCCAATTGTTATATAGTTGTCTTAAATTCAGCGAATTGTAATCCAGCTAATTAAAATTGAACATCACGTAGGAGCAGAATTTCGCCTGTTTTCCAAACTTTCCTCTTCAGGCTCTTCTTTAATAGTCCAACCTTGGATTAGAGTAGGGGTCACAAATTTTGTAGAGTTAGCTGCAAAATATAATTTAAACATACACGATACAAGACAATTTCTCGGAGAATCTTAAGCTCTGTAATAAACAGTTTTATTTTTTACGTCTCATGAATGGTGATGGCACAGGCGAAGGCAGAACTCCCTTCAAACCCGGAGAGGATCTTCTGCTCCAAATTTCAGAACTATGAACTGAATAAATCGTGGCATCAGAGGAAGCGGTTGATGGTCTTCTACGGAACAGGCGTAGGCGATACCTGTCCCTTGATCTGTTCCCTAAATTGTTGCCTTCTGGTACTACTTTTGACGCATCTGTAAAAGAAATAGCCCGGCTTTCATTCAGAAACTTTTATCCCGATTTCCAAATGACTGAAAAATGCAACTCACCTAGGTCTGTATAGCATCTGTAGCAGCCATATGTGGCAAATCCACTACAGAAAAACATAGCACCACTAAATATCACTAGTAGAATTGGGTCAATTAGCACTGTCATATTGTGAGCTATTGTGTTAGAATAAGTGATATAGCTAATTTGGAAGTTTTGGGCTTTGATTTTTATACAAATATGATTTTTCTCGCCATTATCCCTCGAAAATCAATGTGCTTAGTTAATTCATGTTAACTTTTCAGCAAGATGAACCAAAAATGACTGAGGTCTTTCAGAGTTCCAGTTATTTTCTATAATAGGGTTTGACAGTTTGTAAGCAAATCCATGTAAGCAATATTGCACACGTCATGGTCCGTATGTCTCGATTTCCGGAGAAAGCAAAAATGTGTTTCATTTCTTTGTTATAGTGAAATATGCATACGAAGCTTCATATGAATATATAACAGGTAAACAAGAAAATTGCGTTTCTTTCTCAACACAGAGTCACGAAAAATCGTGTCGTGATCGCAATCGACTTGAACCAGGTCAGTTGCCTCGCTCTCTGTAAGACCTGTAGAGATTTAGAGTTAACTTGGCTACTTGTACATGAAAAGTGGACACGATAACGGTAACTACTGTTGTTTTTTATTGCTGTGAACGATTCACCGTATTTTCCGCGGAGAGTCAAAGCACGTTGATAAATGAACGAAACGGTACCAAACACGAAGCGCGCAATCGTTCAAAGCAAAAAAATACAAGAATAGTTATGGTGAAGCTGTATACGCTCTAGCGCTTTTTTCTACGAAGTTTGGATTCCTTGTGCCTCATGCTTTTACATGTCTGTGTGTCCGGCATCTTTTACTGCAACGGTGAAAGCAGATTTTCAATACGAGACCGTACGTGACTGGTCACGCACAACCCTAAATGTCCATCTGAAGGATATAGCTTGTAACCACGGAACTTGCACCAAGCTTTGTGCAAAAGACGTTTTTTGAAATCTGCAGATTAATTGCGTTTTCTTGCCCACCTGCCGCTGTGCAACTCATTCTCTCGATATTCTTATAAATTTTTCTCTTCTGATTAGAACCTCTGCTTCTGTATATTTCGCTACTTTCTTGTGACATGCGACAGCTTCATACAAGTTTTAACACTTTCTGCACATAAAAGCCTGTTGTTTCTTTCACTTTTTCAATATTTGCGATTATTATACGTTAATGGCCTAGTTGTTATTTGATTTTTACAGTAGATACCATTAATATAGGCCAAGGCTGGCACTGCCATAAAACTCCAGTCAATCTCTGTAAGATGCTGGTTTGGTTTGCTTCAAAAAAAGAGAAGAAGAAACGAATGGGTCATTAGGTCAAGTTTGCGTAGGTAAAAAGTGCTAGCAAGTTTGCGATAACCACTTCATCATTGAAAACAAATTACTTTTTATTAAATTGAACAATTCAACAAAGGATTATAATACAGCAATTAAAGTATCGTCAGCAAAATAATATTTTTTATGATATAAATTGTTAAGGTCAGACTCTTATGGTTTCAACAACGAATGATATGTAAATGTAAGTAACTGTCATTACATAATTTGTGATTAAACTATTCTAAAATATCATGTTTTTTGTTTAGAAAAAAATATGAAACAACATTCTATTCAGTTAGAGTAATGAGTATGTTAACAAATGCTAGTCAGAGATTATGGTTTTATACAAAAAGAGTATTTTCATACAAATTGACTTGTTTAATAAACTGAAACTGTACGTATTACACATAAAATTATCTTTCTACACACTATTCACGCAATTTAAAAGGAATCTCTCATGTAATATCATCATGATATTGGGAAACACTTCTATAAAGTTTTCGTTGCGTGGAAGGTGTGTAAACGTTTGTAGCATGAGTTGTAGCCATAAACGCTTGAAAATGTTGAGAGTTTTCTCTTTCTGAATGATGTCTGTGGCTATGTTTATGATCATGGTTATCATGATGTCTACTATGGCTGTCTTTTGCTTTATGATATCCATTTTCATGTCGTGGTCTATGGTTTTCTGGATGTTGTCGGTATTCCTGTAGCGGGTAATGTTCTTGTGTAAGTTGTACATACTGCTTGGGACTCGGGTCCTGTCTATGGGGCGACGAGTGGGAGTGGTGATGTTGGTGATTATTGTGATTTCGACTGTGTTGATGATGATTAGAATAATAACCGTGAGGTTGTTGGAAATCCGTATTTGTGCTCCACACGTTGCCACCTGGGCCTCGTGGACTACGATGGGGACTCGGGCTGGGACTATGACTACGGCTTTTACTCCGTCTTCGGTGAAACGATGACTCCCGCTTGATTCTGGCGATACTCTCCTTCCTCGAATTCTCTTGGACTGGTTTGGCTGGTTTAGGCTGACTAATACCTACATATAAGAAAATTTCAATGGTTATCAAAAACATTGATTTTTTAAAAAGTCACTGAGAATTTTATCGTGCAAGAATTGTTTTAAGGATTCACGGAAAGACAGACTTTTGAAAAGCAAGGGGAACTTAAATACTGGCAAATCATGCACACTTTTTTCTACGTCAAAGATCTTCTAACAAAACTGGAATATTTTTTGTAAATCTCGGCAAGAGAAAGAAATCCGTACGCAAAATGAATGAACCTTGATTGGGAAGTGCATGATCATCATCATGTTCAGTAACGCCAGTCATGTTCAAGGAATCGGAAAAACTGTTGTTGGTGCAAAAACTCTTGAT
>JAAXOA010004300.1:0-10440 GCA_036561885.1 Salina celebensis
AGGGACAAGTTTGCCTTTAACGCATACGTGGATACTATCAACACTGCTGATGCTTTCAAACTTTCGAAACTTAGTAATTTCACTTTTTCCTTTCTCTCTACAACTATTTCCTTTCTCGTGCAATGTATACTTAACGTGACAAAAATTCATAATGAACTTTACATTGAATATGTGCGCCTCTAAATTCCCTTTCTCTTCCATGTCACCGATGATATGAAAGCGAGTAATGTTTTCTTTAAATATTCTAATCTAATTTTTCTTCTCGATCATTTGTTTCCTTTGGATATACGCAACCGGATCTTTGCTGCCGATTTATCATTTTTCATGTTGATGTGATCCACCTGCTCAAAAAGTTTGCAATCAGTTCTTTCGCGGAGTTTATGCAATCGTTGGCTCGATGAACTCAGAATCTTTCCAGACGTTCCATTCATATGCGAACACGTTCCAAATGCCTATAGTCACACCTGGATTCCCAACCAAGCCAAGAAAAGTTTCGAAGGTAAAATGCGTACAAATACCTAAAACAAGCATAATTTTTGTATGCAAACCCTACTCAAAGTTTGCCAACTTTAGAGTCATCTTAATTCTTGGCAGAGTTTTTATGGCTCTAGTATGCTAAAAATTTGTATAAAAACGTGTGCGTTTTTCTATATCAGTTTCAAGTCCAACAAAGTCTCAACCTTAACTCAGCTATGGACTTTGTTTCACGAGGCGACAACTCCACAATCAGCCCTCTGGTCCGGTCTCCTCTGATCAATGACACTTTCCAAAAGCTGCTTGAAAGCGCACCAGAGACGAACTCTGAGGAGAGTGAAAATCGCGATAGATTGATCGAAAAGCTGGTCGAGGAAATTGTGGCGAAGGAAAGTGGTCGGTTGGATTTTGTCACAAAGATCCGACCCGACTTACACCAAGCTATTCTCGACATAACAGCCCATTATGGATGGAGGAATGTGATATATTTATTCCACTCCAATGAAGGTGCTCCATTAAAAACAAGATTGATTGAATAAGTCGCAAGCAACACTACCAAAAGGCATATGATGAACAAACTCCATTACCTATCATCACTCTCTATTTTCTACTTCCTTTTCTAAATCTCAGGCTTACTCAGGTTACAGTCTATTTTCGAGAAACAAGGCTTCAAGAACGATTCAATCCGGGTGCGTGTCATGAAGAGAATCACAAGTGTTATGGATGCTTTGTCAATTATCCGGAATATCGAAGTAGCACAAAGGTAAGTGTACTGAAAAGTCATGCTCTGGCTACCTCTGACCTTTCCATTAAAATTTCAACATAAATTATGGAACATGTCTGAAACACAGCTATCATTTTTAGCTGTGGAGGATCTTTACGAGCAAATTTGAAATGTTTTTGTTGTGCAATTTTTGCACATCCGCGCTTTTTGATGAACGAGTCGATATAATTCTGTACATCATATCTGTTATATATATGTATTTTTTGTTCGTTATCTGATCTAGATTCCAGCCAAAGCACATCATACTTGACTGTCCAGCCAGCCTCGCCAAAGACATAATCATAAGTCACGTTCGCGACCTGCATCTGGGGAGGCGTACTTATCACTACTTGATTGCGGGACTGGTAAATCTTTCTTATTTTTCTCGTCCAACCCTTTCCCTGTAAGCTTTCCTCGTTGAGTCTCCCGAATTATTATGAAATGTCACAATAGTTTGCTGCAAGGCTGCTCAAACATGCTATAACCGTGTCTACCGTCAACCGAAATAGATGTGAAGAACTGTCCCAGATTTACCGTGTTCTTTCATACAAAAAGCATTTTTTTTCAATTGCTAAGCAAAAAGCCAAGTGGAAAGGTGGATAAAAAAAGAACATGATTTGGCTCTTGTGAGCCCCTGCGGGACAATAACAATTTTCTACCAGTGACTGCGTTTTATGCTATTCAATAATATTATAAGATAACTTGATCAGATCGACAAGAGAACACGCTCAGAGGACACATACCTATAGACAATTTTTTTGGCTTAATAGCGCTAAAAATATCTCTTGCTTGTGTCTTTTCAGGCGTTCGATGAGCCTTGGGAAAGGAGCGTAGTTGAATTTACTGCAGTGAACATTACCGGCTTCCGAATGGTTGATCCAAATCGGAAACTTGTAAAGGACTTTCTCTCTCGATGGGCGACACTGGATACCAATCAATTCGAAGGCGGTGGAAAGCGATATATTTCTGTGAGTTTTACAATCAAAGCGAGTAACAAGACCAAAAAGAGCTCTGTACTTAATAGAGCACAGAGCGAGTAACAGCTAACGACTTTTGTTCAACTCTTAAACATGAGCTACTCCCGAGCTCCCACCAGGGCCAATTCTTTTTATGATTATAGTACAAAAGATGTACATAGCTGTCTTTTTCGTGAATTTTTCCAATCGTTTTTCTATCATTTAATGGTCACAGCCAACCAATAACGAGATGCTCCAGCATTTGTAATGCTCTCTGGGGCTAATGGCAAATGAAGACCAAATGAAATGGTTTTACTAGTAGGAAAAGAATGCATACAACATTAGAATGCATATTGTAATCGAAAAAATATCTTTTTACCCCGGAACACAATACATTTTGTAAGGATTACAACGACTTTTATGTAAGGGTGTATTGTATGCGATAGTAGTGCAAATAATCGTAAAGTAGTCGTCGTTTCGGGGAAATTAACACAGAAAAACACATGGAACAAAGAAAATTGTATTTTTATTTGGGACCATTATGTGTGTGGAGAATTCTTATTAATGTTTTTTCTTCTGGTTTGGTTGTTATTCTGAAATTAAAAGGCCACAGCCGCTCTAATGTACGATGGCATGTTGGTAATTAAAGAAGCCTTTACAAGCATCCTTCGAGAGAACCCAAACGCATTACATCGAGAGAAAGGGCGCAATTTGACTTGTAACTCGGGTGTCGACTTTCTCAATCCTATTGTTCCTTTCGAGCATGGAAAACTGATCAACGAAAGGCTTCGTCGGGTAAGATGCAAATTCAACTTTAATTATATCAAAGTCTAATGCTATAATTCTATAATTAATATACTCTCAACCCCCTTTTTGAGCCGAGGAACTTTATATCAACAGTAAAATCTATCCATGTAAATAAATATATTGCTTTCTTTGTAAAAGTATTAGTTACGGTTGAAAGTCTGTGAAATTCAGCCGAGCACATTTGTGGATGCTCATAAGCATGAAGAAATGGGCACAAGGGATAAATATGACAGTTCAGTTTTTCATGCCTCCTGGTTTCGAATTTTAGTTGGCATTTGTTCATAATATTTGAGTTTTCACTTTTCTCCATGTGTACACCGAGAGACTCAATCATAGCTGCATTAGTGGTACAATTCACCCACGAAATTGATAGAACTTTTCGTCTTGTTCTATGAAATGAAGCATAAAATAGATTTTGTGGGGAGCACAGGGGAAAGTTGCTTGAAAGCCCATTTGGCTTGGTAGTAGTAACTAGTAACATCTATGTAAATACAAGCCTTTGAAAGTAAGCTAATATTAATTAACAGTGAAAGGTGATACTAATGGGAGCTGGCAATGCTAATGTGTTTTGGACCCCACCCAGCCCAAAAAAACAAGAAAAGCTTTTACAGTTGTTCCTGACTTTCTTACAAATTAAATCAACCTGAAAACCGATACTACTCTTTTAGATGTGGATTCACATTTCTGATCAGTCTCATTTATCCTTTGCGTGGGTATAGCTCCTATATATTGTGTAGGACTATGTACGGCGGGGATTAGGAAATCATACCGAACCCCGTTTCTGTCATCAGCCAAACCCAGTACTGGAATTTACTCAGATAATTATTCTGACAGGATTATATGCATGCATTCATTAAAACCCATTATCATGAGTCATGAGCAATATCCAGTGTGGGAACACGCCTTTCGTCATTTTACACTGGTGCTAATAGTATCAGGAACTAATTTTGTTATGACTTCCATTTCAGGTACAAGCGGACGGCCTTACCGGTCATATTGAATTTAATGAGCATGGATCCAGAACAAACTTTACTGTTGACGTGATAGAAATCACTTTGGAAAATGGCCAAACCAAGGTAAAAAGAGCTTTATTGTGTTCAGATAACAATAATTCTATCCTGTCATATCTCCCTTCCTATTACACTCACAAACTGAAAACTCTCAAACAAGAGAATAATACCAGTTAAAAAGTCATTTGCTGGAGTGTTTTCTTCTTGCGATGACAGGACGCATAAAAGTCAGTTTACTTCCCACGCTTTCTCTTTTATACGACTAGTTGAATGCAAACCTTTGAACACACGCACAATACTTCGTCAGTCAAAAATCTAACAGTCAATAGAACAAAGAAGGGCGCTTTCCCTCAACCTCAACGTGTCTGGGCAGTTTTTCTGCTGCATTTGGCATAGATCAAGCCCACACTCAAAAAATATGGACGGAGAGAAAGTGAGATGAAAAAAAGAGAAAGTTGTAACATGAATGAAATCTGACAATCATGAAAGAGAAAAGAAGGTTTCTATAATGGTTTTTCGTCGTATCTAACTGGGCTAAAAAAGTTAAGCGTGAGCTGGTTTTTTTTTTTGTCTCGTGTGTAAATCTTAAAACTCATGCATAAAACAACAAGAAACAAAAAAACATTTATCGATGAATAAGAGATAAAGAGAAGGGTAAAAGTGTACAACGTGCGAAATGAATTGAACGATTCCTCGCATCGCGTGCTCGCTTACACTTCTTGATTGCTGTTTTTCCAGCGTTTTCGTTTGTCTGTTTTTCTTTCGTCTTTTTTTATCGGTTTTCTTTACTTTCTAAGGTTCTAACTCCTATTCAATGTTCAAAAGGGGAAAAAAGAGCGGGACCTGAGACGATCTTGTCTTTTATGTGCTATTTTTTCCGTTTTTTATTTCTTAGGTTGGTGAATGGTCGGATGTCAGTGGATTTGTCACAGCTCAGCAATTATCTGATCCGTTGAGTAAACGAAAGAAACCTAATACGAAAAGGGAATACATTGTGACAAGCATTTTAGAAGAGCCGTATTTGATGTTGAAGAAAGCAGAAAAAGGCGAGAATCTCACAGGAAATGACCGCTATGAAGGATTCTGCAAGGATCTCGCAGAGTTGATTGCCAAAAATATGGACATAAAATGTAATTTACTTTCTCTTTTTTACATACATTGTATACACACAAATCGTTAGCTATGAGCTACAAAACTATAATGCAGTTCATGTCTTCACTGTCTATATGTAAATATTAAATATTTGGAGCTGCATGATTACATGCAATATGTAATATACCATTTTTGACATATATTTTTGCAATGTATAGATAAAATCATGTTGGTGAAGGACAAGACTTATGGAGCGGAAAATCCGTCAGCGCCAGGGGGCTGGGACGGTAAGATAGATCATTAGCATACCAGAGAGAAAATGGAATGCGTGACGGTGGATACAGAATATGAAAATGTTTTTGCTATCATATTTATCTTGTTTACTGTTCTCTTGCTAAACGACCGCCAGGAATGATAGGCGAGCTGATACGTCACGTAAGACTCAACACAACAATATTTTTTTTTGTCCTCTTCTTTTGACTTTTTGCTCTGTGTAGTATATTTATGACACTTCCAGATTAGGACTACACCCACTCTATAACTTAGCCTTAATTGATGCAAACGTAGCTGTACCCCTATTTTGAGAAGTGGAAATAATAGTAGAGTAGCATGTCAATTACAACACACTGTATATAATAATTAAATAACGTTTGCTTTGAAAAATATCCCTTTTAATAACTCTAATTTTACTAACTTGACAGCTATTTTTGCTTTCCCCTCTCAATTTCTAACCGAAGGCTTCTACAAAGCAGAAAATTTGTGTCGTGTTCTCACTATTGACTATCTTTCGTTAGAACTGCACAAATTGTATATTGTGGAAAAATGAATAATCAATTATAAGCAAAAAAGGCATGACTATGTAAATTTTTGCTGACTACTTTCTATAGTAGATGAAGTTTGTATATAAAATATAGTAAAATTAATCTGTAATGAATGGATGAGCCAGAAGGAGAGGAAAAATATCCCTTTCACCTTTCACTTTTGAATGGGGATTAATGATTTTGGGGAGCATTACAAAATGCGTCAAAGATTTTTCATTTAGAGTCTCTATTTTTTATTGTAGATTGCAATAGACATTTTCAAACTAGTAAGCGAGTGAGTAGCGGAGCAAATATAGAACACAGAAGAGAAAGCTTTCTCTTATGAAACATTCTCACATAGCCCCACTAGTTGGATCACAAAGATTCAGAAAACCCTTCACATCCATATTCACACATTTTAACAACGATGCGTTGTGCTTACCGATAAAATATAACAAAACACACTACATTGTAATCTTACAACATAAAACGATGCATAATACTCAGCTTTTTTGCATTCATAATTAATCCGTGTTGATTTGTTTATCCACCTCGACTGGCACTATACTTACAAAATACCAAATATGAGGCAGACCCTCACAGTTCTTTTGTCGCCGGTGTGCTGTGATAGTTTTTGAATTTTCATTTTCATTTAGCATTGTACTTATGAAGTTGACTACCAAATGCATACAAAAATGGACACTTAATAATTTTCATTTAGCATTGTACTTATCAAGTTGACTACCAAATGCATACAAAAATGGACACTTGCATACAAGTAGCCATTCCCTTTCTCAAGACCTTTTTGGAATGACTTCACTTTGAATAGCTACTTGTATGAGTTTTCTTGGAATGCGTATCTTGAAAAAAACATTTTCTCTGTGTGATTTGTGTTGTCCTTTGTGCCAGTTCGCAAGTAATCAAACATTTTCTTAATGTTCGGAGATTTATAGTAGCACATTACCAATAACTTCTTTCTTCCTTCTTCCCTACTTCCTTTCAATTAGCAGTTTGAGTAGCCTTTGACCTCTGAGAAGTAGGGCCCTTATTGATTCCAAAAGAATAAGTTGGAGCACTGATCATTTCTCCTAGAATGACAAGGAGAAAGTACACTCAGATAAGAAATACTGAGATGAAAAAAACAGTATAGTTTTGGAATGCTATGTTATCTCTTATTGTTAAGAATAGATGAGCTTTTTTTTTGTATTATTGGTTGGAAATGAAACCGTTTTTCTTCCATTTCCCATTTCATTTTGACTTTTCCAGCTACAAAATTCATTATATTTTTTATATTGTTGGTTTTTATATATCCTTTTCATGTTTCGGGAACGAAATGTTCTTTTCCTTTCGTATTTTCGTATATATAAGTTTTATGAAGAGAAAAAAAATCCACTTTACTATCAGGAAGCGGACATGGCCATATCCTCATTGACAATCACAGCACAACGCGAGACCGTTGTAGATTTTTCAATGGATTTTATGGAAGCTGGAATCAGTATAATGATCAAGAAGCCACTCACAGAAATGCCCGGAGCGTTTTCCTTTGTGAAGCCTATGCGAGGCTCCATTTGGCTTGCTTCATTTGCTGCACTTGTTGTTGTAGCCACAGTTCTTCTTGTAGTGCAAGGGAAAACTCATAGACATAAGAGTAGTAGTGCCAATCATGATGCTGCCAGTGCAGACAGCAGCCACACCACATTCCCTAACACTCTTTGGTTCTCCATTGCCAGCGTTTTCCGACAAAGTACTCCATACACGCCACGGTAGGTGGATCAATTTGTTTTTACAAAAAAATCACCCAATAAATTTCCACCTCTACATGACAAACTATTTTACCTATGAGTTTTTGAATTTGTTTGGTGGAAACATTTGCAAAGCTCATTTTAAATTTGATACTGCATCTGGTGGATAACTTTCCATCACAAATGTTTTTGCACAAATATACACCTAAGTTAGTTTTCGATTCAACATTTCATTTGTCAGGAACACATGAGCGTTTCTTGTTTCCGATCATTAACACCCGGCGACGCAAGAGGTTAATTAATCGCTAGTGAACTGCTCCGTTGCTTCAAGAGTAATGAAAAGTTTAGGGCACTCTAGGACCCGTTTTTTTGTATTGTATCATCATCATCAAAGCCGAAACAAGTGGGGCGCATTGAAAGACATCAAAGTGAAAGAAAAAGAAATCAGGATATGTGAAGCGGATGTGGTAATTGGGCCTAAACATTGTTTTGGCTGACCCAAGGGAATCTTGTACTACTCCCTCTGCCTCATTTATTCGTTCACAGAAGAGTCTTCCTCTGAGAGACAGTCCAACTGTGTACCTCTTTTTTTGGAAGCAGTTTCCCATGAAAAAGAAATGTAGGGAAGTTAAAGTAAGTGAAAATGGCTTATTGTAATTCTCAGGAGGCAGATGTTGCAATATCTCCACTAACAATCACAGCTGAACGGGAGCGAGTGGTAGATTTCACAAAGCCTTTCCTCAACCTAGGTATCTCCATTATGTTCTACAAACCCAAGAAGGCCAATTCTGGAGTGTTTGGTTTTATGAGCCCATTATCAACTACTACATGGTACTTTTTTTCACTAAAACATTGTAGAAAAATATTTTGGGAAAAGAGTTTTTTCACATGTCATGTCATCCAGAAATGATAATGGAAGTAATGAAGAGTTCATTTGGAAAGGAAAATTGGTTGTCTCAAGACGCCCCTTGAAGAGAAAGTTTTTTTTACTGTCTCTTTTCATAACTAGGTACTGTGTGATTTTCGCATACATTGGGGTTAGCTTTGTGCTCTTCATCGTGTCCAGATGTAACCCTTCTGAATGGATCACGGAAACAGAAGGAATGCTTCATAATCAGTTTTCCTTCCCAAATGCTCTTTGGTTCTCATTTGNGAAGGAATGCTTCATAATCAGTTTTCCTTCCCAAATGCTCTTTGGTTCTCATTTGCAGCTTTAGTACAGCAAGGAAGCGACTTATCCCCAAGGTTTGCTAAATATTAAAAAGTAGTCTTTTTAATTTTAATGTGGAATTGATGGTTTTTTGCCGATAGAAAAAAAAACTCATGCATCTTTGTTTCGTAAGAATCCGTAGTAAGATATAAGCCAAGCCCAAGAAACCTCTTGCATCGCTCGAGAATTTTTAGCAGGAGACACAAATGTACACAACAAAGCATTTTTTTTTCACTTTCATGTGAAGTCATCTTTTTATACTGAAAACTATAATGGAATTGCAAAATGCCCTTCCTTTTGAAAGAATCGCATGTTTGTAAACATTTGAGGTAGAAATTGTTGAGTCTCAAGGAATTATGAAACGAAAGCCTGAAAGTTCACACATAGGTGAAAGATTTACGCTGCCTGATATTTGTACAAACAGGGAAAAGGTACAAAAAGGGTCTAGTAGGAAATGCTTCAGGATTGTGAAACGATACAAGTATTTTAAAGAACACTTAAAAACTCGACATTTCACAATAAGAAAGCAGCTTTGTTCCTGTATCTCACTGAAATCATGTGCGTCAGCAGTGGTTGAAGTCTATTCTATAAACTACTTTAAAAAACCAATTAACAAAATTCCATTTGCAAGGTAAATCGAAAAATTAGAAAATGTTATAAATTGCATCTGGCAAATTTAATAATGTCTACACTCCACGCGCCGGGAAAATAAGTTAAAATGCTCAACGTGCTAGAATTCAAGTCGTATTTTGTTTCATAAGATGTTACTACATGTAAAACTATATGTCATCAACGAGATGTTTTGCATGTAAACATGTTTTTTGCATGATTTTATTCAACACACTAACTCTTCTAGGTCTTTCGCTGGGAGATTAGTTGGCAGCGTGTGGTGGTTTTTCACTTTGATATTAATTTCATCCTACACTGCTAATTTTGCCGCTGTGCGTACTGTCAACCGAATGGTGCTGCCTATCAAATCTGCCAAAGGATTTAAGTGAGCAGTCCGAAATCCAGTATGGAACTTTGCTGGGTGGATCTACCTACGAATTCTTCAGAGTAAGCGTAATTTTCATGCAAAACGTTCTCGCAATACCTCTTCCAAAAAAAATAATCTTGAAAACTTCTCAAGCATTTATGGTTTTTACGAAACATCCTAACCCAAATACTTCTAAACTTTTACAAACGCTTGCAATTCAACTGTATAATAGTAATGCAAGCAAAACAATGAATGAATGATGCAAAATATATTTAAAAACAGAGATCTGAAGTGCCTGTCTATAAACGGATGTTTGAGTTTATGAGTGGCCATAATCAACTCAATGTGAAAAGCTATGATGATGGAATTAAGTTGGTGAGAGAAAAGAAAGGTAATGATGAGCACTTGAGTTTTTTGAGTTTTTTCTCTAACAAGCTAATTAACTGCTGTTCCAGTCAGGATTTTCATCATGCTATTTGTATTGTGCATAAACAAACTTTTGAATCTTACAAAATCTCGGTTTGTACTTGAGATTCTAATGAAATAACGTATTATATAAAACACCTATAGGGAAATATGCCCTTTTGATTGAGTCTCCCAAAAATGACTA
>JAAXOA010004301.1:0-10440 GCA_036561885.1 Salina celebensis
GTTAGACTTTCCCCAACAGAAATTATCATACAACTTGTCTTCTGGCTACATATTGGTTTTAAGTTAAAGCTTTTGATAGACTGTTTTCATTCTGACTGAATTGCCAATGAGAAGAAAAAAAAGTTTTGAAATAGGATTTCCTTTCTTTTGTTTAAACTAAACAGTCCCGCATGGCTAGGGTTGGATCAGAGCAATTTTTTGCAAAGTTTGAAAGTTTAAAGAAACCAATGTTTAAAAAAGAAGTTGTCAATAAATTTCCTAAATTTAAATAATTCTCATTAAATTTCATAAAAGTATTATAAATGTTTCATGAAAATCACTTATAATTGAAAAATAAATAAAAACAATTTCTCGTATTATTATTTTAGTAAATTTGTTCGTGGGCACATATTTTGTAGATTTTCAAAAACAACATTTTAACTGAAATATTTTGTGAGCATATTATATACTGAGTAGTAGTCACGTAACTGAAGCAAAATTTTCTAAATATTTAAATTTGCCCAAAAAGATTGTTTTCTTTTGATGAAATTTAATGGAAATATTTCCTTATATTCCTTTGCACTCAAATAATGCACTGAAAACTTTCAACTTGCCAACCCTATTCACAAGTATGCACTAGAAAAAAATTAGCATAAGATGACTGATAACTTGATTTCCTTCTTAGTAACCATTTATATCTTGATATCAACCTAAAAGATCTTGACAGTGAACTAAACCAGAGTTTAAACGTTACATTTTCCATGTAATTCCGCATATTTCCAACCTAAACCAACTCTACATTGTATGTTGCAAGGTTCATTCCTCGGTGAAACATTTATTGGCGTTGTAGTTCATTACAAGACGATTTACAAGAGAATAAAAAGATCATTTTGTGTTATTGTAGATTGAGCGAAGCCCCACTTGCTACACATGTAAAGCTTCAAGCAAAAAAAATCCTCCCATTCATTTCTGTCTAAAAAAACGATATTCTTTGCCAAAACTAAGAAAAAAAGGTTGTTCTCAATGAAAGTAGCTGAAAGTAAAACCTACATCTGCTCAATGTGCGCGTTTTTTTGTTCATTTAAAATGGACAAATCGGTTTACAACCTTAGTTTCACTCAAAATACATCACAACTCGACGCATAATTCAGTAAAACGAGGATATTTTCGGTTGAGCTCACTTCATCGCAATTGTTCCATCCTAAGGGGATGTGTATTTGAAAGAAGAGGAAAAAATAGTATCCGCCTTTTGATAACAAATTGACAGAATATTTAGACAAGTAAAAAGAATCGGTATATAAAAAAGAGCAGCTATCGATCCAATTACCTTGGATAAATGTTTCAAGCAACTGATCGATGTGTCTGTAACATTCTCAATGTCTTCAGGTTGATGGAAGAAAATAAAGGAAAACTTTTGTGTCTTTTTTCCCTCTTTCCGATGAAGTAGTCAATAAAAACGGAGTATGAGGCCCTGAATATAGTACGTCACGTGATCCAAAAGACGTATAATATATAAAAAGTCGACCAAGAGGTAGGGTGATTTTTATGGTGTAGAGTGTAGATGTAAGTGCCCGTCAGCCAACGGATATTATATCTCTATTAACCCGAGCGAACCTCACTAACCTCTAGACGAGCACCTGCCGCCATAGACCCTGGTCGGGGATTCGATTTGGTGCTCTCGGGGGACGGGGTCAGTGCCGTCAGTCGATAGGGACCCCCCGCTTTTAAATTTTTAACAGATTGCAAATTTATAGCAAAAAGATTGACCGCGGTCCCCATCTGCTAGATGGGCCACAATACCCGAGAGGAGCAAACCCCATAGCCAAATGTGCTTAATTCATAGAGGCTTGTTGCTCGAGTTTCTTTTCGGCTGATGGGTTTTATGATTGAGGCTAGCGGGGACTCAGTGCCACATCCTCAGTTTTGAATCAGGTTTTCAATTGTGGCCACCCCTCGGTTCCCATATCGTAATATATGTACGTCCCCTTAAAGTCGCTATAACGAACCGTTATCCTTGTGCTGTTGAGAGTATTTCGCAATAAAAAAAAACTCACAGACGAATAAGTAGATTGAGATGTGTCGTAATAACTGAAGCAATATCAAATGCACGTTTTCGTTACATTAGATCATTGTGAATGTAGAGACTCTTTTGAAAAAGAGAATTAGTCTTGTTCCTACTTTTATAGTCGATCTAATGGTCTACTTTCCCAGTTCCGAAAAGGTATGAATAGGAAAAAAAGGAAAAGACTCAGAGAAAAGAATAATGTGTAAGCGAATGGCTGTGATAGTTGTGAGGGAAAATGGGAGTGAAAGACGAGCTTTGAGAGACCTAATGACAAATGGTTAGATTGTATGACCTGTTCACTCGCTAGAGAGAGAAAATATTCGTCATAAAATAGAATTGCACTGGGTATTTTGGACTAAAAGTAATAGAGCTGTAGTACTATAAAAAGAGATCTTTTATAGTACACTTCCAGAGCACAAAAAAATACTCTGTATTATTTGAACAGATCGTAAAAAGCAACAGAGAAAATACGAGTGGATATTTTATATAGCAATGGAGTAATAGAGGGTTGAAAATGAACCAAATGTCTTCAATATATGCGAACATTGAAGGCACCTAAAAGCAATTACTTAAGTTTGACGCCGACATATTTCCAAACGTCACATGAAGCTACTATATACCTCGATTAATTCAATGTTAACTTGCATAAAACGGTATTTTTGGCAATATATCCATATGAAAACATCGAGTATTCATTGAAAATATTTTTATAACATGGAATAAAACAATTTAGTGCTAATATAGATAAGAATATATCGATATATAGTGTATATGTGCATATACAGAATGATATATTAAGCTAGTTGTGTATAATATGCATATATTCAATGAAAGTGAAAGTTTTTTGGATAAACCCTTAAGGGTCAGATATATAAGCAATATGTAATAAATTGTATTGGTTTTTACAACTTACTTGTCATCATCACAGTCGTGTTCATTGTCCTCGTCATTCTCCCCCGGGGACATGATTCCCATTGAGGCTATTCACCATCATAGCCATGACCATTGCTGAGTTACCTCCTGGAACTAATCCCCCACTAGTGCTACACTGACTCACGTTCACATCTTGACTAGTGATACCACACTGGTTATTATTGTTCTGACACTGTTCCTCAATATAATCACATCCTCCAGAAACCCCTCCACCCTGAGGGTTTGTAATAATACAACACCCATTTTGTGCGGGGAAAATACCCTCGTTTCCGTTTTCGAAACTCATTTTCTCACCATCCCCCACCTTTGACTTTAATATATACGGTGCACTCCGATGAGTCTTTGTTGATAAGTGGTTATCACTAATTTTCAAACTGTTTGAACAGCAAACCTGATAAGAACTGGTGGCGTCTGTGTTGTTGTTTGATTCAGGATGGGACGGCGATCCGGATGCTGCTGGTGAAAAATTAGAATTAGAAATGTGTACGGAATGAAAAGACTTGTGTAGGGAATGTTGATGGGCGGCAGGGTGGTCATGGTTGAGGTGGTGGTGGTGGTGGTGACGAACAAAAAGAGAACAACCTTGGACGCATTGCAAATGCATTGGAAGTTGAAGCACAGCCGAGGAAGTTTCACTTGTCATCTTTGCAACAAATATTGAGCCGAGGGAGCGATCATTGCAGGAATATCTTCACTGTCCGATTTTAGCGCCAATATTTTAAAACTGAAACAAAATAGAGACAAAATATTTTAATATATACGCCACCCATTTCCAGGTGTGAGTTACATAAGTCATGAAATATATGAATAGACGTTTTAAATGATCGGCCCACCGAGAAAATACAGAAAAAAGATTCTTGTAGCGATGCAGGAAAAGATAATAAATGATGACAGGTCGGTAGCACAATAACACAAGTGGCGCATCNAGGAAAAGATAATAAATGATGACAGGTCGGTAGCACAATAACACAAGTGGCGCATCTTGTCATCCCGACTAATTTTTAAAACCGTCAACACAAAGTCTCTAAGTGCGGATGGATACAAGGATTTTACATTTGCATTGCAAATTTGTACGCAACTGCTGAGTTCTAAGAGTGTAACGTGGATATATTTTGTGCATATTATTATGCGGAGAAAAATAGAAGAGTTTTTTATGCGTGTAATGTCATATTGGTGTCGCTATGCCAAATGTTTCCCATGTCAAAAGTCACCGGGTAACGACAAAACTGATTTCAACCTTTTAACGACTTGTAAAAAATGTAAATAGCGGAAAAGCAGTTTTCTGCAAATGATACATGACCGATATAATGTGCTTGGATATAAAACTGTATAGTGGAGGGGAGCTGTAGATAACTGTGTAGTTTGACACAAAATTAGATTTAAAACGGGCATGGAGAATCTTCCTTAACTGGGATTATACGGGGTTCATTCTTACAGTAGCTAAAGCTAATATAATACAAGCGCTAAGGGCCCATTCGTTAGGTACGTCACGTAAACTGGAAAGTGGTAGATTTTCAAACCATTCAGAAAATGAGAGTGTGGCGGAGCTTATCCAAGGTTGGGCCTATAAACGAAGATTCACCCTCACGCTTATAGCCAGTCCATAAGCCAAGGGTAGGCCTCTGAGCCTTCAACAGGCCCCTGGACCTAAAACAGGCCCCTGAACATAAAACAGGCCCCTGAACATAAAACAGGCCTTGCCAGCTCCAAAATTACTTTCACAACACGTGACGTAGTTTATGTACGAATTCTGAACCAGTATATCGTTGAGCAAAAGAAAGTTCATTTAAAACAGGGCAATTTCAGCTAAGAAAGTGTGAACACGCATCATTTCAGAGTCTCGTATTTCGTCGCTAAATGACTTGTTCGCTTTCCTGCCAGAAAGCGAAATTCCGTAGAATAACGGCTTTGTCCACACCATTTCATTTTGCTACTCTGTTCGCAACCGCCTTTCGAACGAAAGACAGCATCCGGGAATAGATCCTTTTTCTAATTTAATTTTGCTTAAAGAGCAATACAATTTTTTATATGCGAAATGCCAATCGCAATGGTGCTTTTGTGAGTGGCAGCTGAGTCAAAATGCGAGATGCACAACACAAAAAAAACATCTTTCTCGGGGAGGGGATTTGTGCTGAAAAGAAGCTTCTCTCCAAGATAGCAAAAATGTTGAAGGGAAGCAGGTTGAGAAAGTGGATGGGTTTTCGCCTACCTGTTTGAATGTGTGGAAGCGGCTGTTCCGCCTCTGAGCTTTTCAAAAGGATTAAATTACTGATTTGGAAACGGGATCGAAAAGAGGAATCGTAACAAAACGACATTAAATCAAGAATGGGCTCTATTTTATTTCAAGGAGCATCCTTTGAAAGAAAAAACCTGCACACAGAGCGGCTTTTAAAGAGAGGCGAGTTGAGCTAGTAGAAAATGTGTTTTGTATGAATACCGTTTTTACAATTGTATGTTTGGAAGTAGGCTTTAAAAATGAATATTAGCTTGGCTCGAGATTTTAGAGGATATTTGGGGATATTAGTGGCATATATTTAATAAATTGTGTTTAAAAATCTAACAGCTCATTTAGGCTTACAATAAATCGAAGATAGACACATAAATATTACCTTGTTATTTTTGATACCGTCACATCTGCACATTACTGATATCAGCCACGACAAAAATTAAAGTTATGGCGTCTAACCTTTCCTACATGGAATGACAGCATTAGGATATTAGGATTCCTTCTTAGATAAATATTGTTTCCAAGACTTTTTACGTTGAATATGAAAGTTTTCTTTATTATTTTGAAAAATCAAAATTTGTGTGCTAATACTAAGATTATAAAAAGTAGCCCAAAAATATAGTATATGCACTACTGTATATATCCGTAGCAACTATTTTAACAATGAATTATTCAAGTTGGTGACACATCACAATAGATAGTAGTTAACAGTACTATTGAGTGTCTTTGTTGCAATTTCAAGCATTGGTAATGTACAGGATACAAAATGCTTTTTGTATAAAAGTTACCTTTTGTTAGATCCAAAGTGTTTCCGTGCAAATAATTATCCACTAAATTCTCCTTTCTTCCTCACTAAAACTTACACTGTGTTTACCTTTTGAAATATTTCTTACCTTTTCCATAAAAACCCGTAAATAAACTCTGCTACTTTATAAAACAGTAACTTTAAGAGCCCTATTTAACATTTTATAATTCACAAACTATATTTTTTGCACTACTTTTCCAATCCATCTAACAAACCCAAATGAGATTGTTCTGTGACTACTGTCCCTAATCAAATTCCTACTTAACACACACAGTATTGATTTCCTGTCATGAACACATTTTTTATACGTACTCCGTACAAAATTTTGTGGTTTCCCAATACCAAATTGAACAAATACTCCCCGTCCGTCGTCCAAACTAAACAAAAATTCTTTATCCCATGAAAACAGTAAATGAATTGCACACCAGTTCCACTTGACAATATCTCTCGCACACATCCGTCACAGTCAACAAGTCGAAATCCTTTATCAGTCTACACTCATATCACAATACATTGACAATTGAAACTGTTTTAAACAGAAAAGAACGTTCAATACGTAGCATTTTTTCTGTGTGGTTTTTATCTTGCATTTGCTCGATACTCTCCAGAAGCAATAAAATCTGTTTGACGACCGCAGCCTGTGTGCACAAGAATATGAGAACTGATAAAACTCTCGACCTGAAAACACTGATATGGGGCAAGATAAAACTCTTATCTACAACAGAAGCCCATTCTTATATATAATATATATTTTTGTTAATTAATTGTTGAACTGTGGTTTAGATGTAAAGCTAAAACGCCACCTCCTTTTTAAAAATCTAGTATCGTGTTTAAGTCAATGGTAACACTGATTTTCTTGTTGAATTTTAACTGTGTGAACGACTGTAGTACGGCCAGAAATAAAATGACATTCATGAAATATTATTACAGCTCCTAAAGCCCATTCAACTGCCAGCGTTTTAAGCATTAAATCTTCTACCCATGGGTGGCAAATATTTCAGAGCATGCGATGAAAGTGTTTCCCGGAAATGAATATATATGGATAACATATTTTTATGTGGCAGTACAGATTAAATATATCCTGGATAATACTTCGGGAGGATTTTAGACCCCAAAAATATTTCATAGCATGCGATGAAAGTGTTTCCCGGAAATGAATATATATGGATAACATATTTTTATGTGGCAGTACAGATTAAATATATCCTGGATAATACTTCGGGAGGATTTTAGACCCCTGGTGTGCTAACTTTGCTCATTGATGTGCTCTGTAAAACAAAATTGTGTGTTTTGTAGTCACTCCTGTAAAAGTTGTTTTATTTGAAGAGCTGCGTTGTTGACTCGGATAAAAGCAAATAATACAGTTATACGTCTGGAGTTGAGATGAACGCTCAATTAGAAGTTACACAGGCTATTCCACAACCACTGCACGAGAGTGTTTTAAAAAATATGCTTCCAGAACACATGTGTACTGTATGGCAGAGCGAGTGCAGGAAACAAATTGGGCGTTTATGAAAAATAATAATAAGCAACAGCCGGTATGCCATATATTAACTTTTCAGTGTTGTGGTCTCTGCTGTGTGTGCAAACTCTGCAACTGGCAAGAAAAAATATAAAATGATTTATGCGTAGACTACATTTGAGGAATGTACACACAGGTTGCATGTCCATCTAGCACCCAAGGAAAAAATCGAAAGTGCGACAAAATCGTATGTGATTAAATTGAAAGGATTAGGAATACTACACGTTTTTCACTGCTAATGACTAAAAGCCCAGTTCTATGATGGTTGTCACAAAATGTTTGGTAGAAATAGAATTTTTCATAAATTTTGTTTGTCATAAATTAGGAAAGTTTACTCTGGATTAGAATATTGATAAGACAAGCAAAATGGATTTTCGTTAGGGAAAACGTAAAGTGACTAACTACTCCAAAAAAGTTTTGCTGCTCAAGAGTGATATCAGTTTGGCATGGGACTGGGAAGTTTGATGAAGAACAAACAAACTATTCTGGTTGTCGCTTCGAAATGATGATGAATGCTAAAACTTTGTCTCAAGTCGTTGATTTACTCAGCTAATAACGCCAGAGAGGGAGAGACACTCAGATGAGGAGGTTTAGCTACAGAGTGTGTTCATTAGAGCCACACTACTCTCCTATATTTCATGGTTCTTCCTCGTCAACATTTTGTTTCAAGCATCATCCTCTTACAAACACACCCATCACAGTAAAAATCTGTGTTTACTCAGTGGAGAGAAAAAAAACTCAGGTAGAAAATATTTTGCTTAGCAAAGCACTCGTTATTTTTATGATGATGACAACATCAAAATGGTAATGAAACTAATGACTCAAACACTGACTTGTTGAATAGGTTTCTTCAGTACAAATATATACATCATATATTGGCGTTATATACGTTAAACGTTAATATATTCGAAGTAAAACTTTGCCTTATTGATTTTATGTACGAATATATTGTAAATTTACCATTGCTTCAACAGAAAATATTGCTAGCGGCGTTGAATCATTGGAAATGTAGCATAGCATTGGTTTGGCAGATCGAATTTTAAATTGTTTAGGAAACGTTGCAATTTCACGTCTGGGTAAAAATGTTTCGCAATTGAGTGTAGCCAACTTCCTGTGTGACGGTAGTACAGCTCGGTTGAAAACGTGAAAGAGCACGTATTGTGCTGCCTGTGATTAACTTACTTGTTATTGTGTTTTCTGCGCATATTTGATTCTCGATGCTCATATAAATGGAATTGTTATTGACTCCATTTGGAGCAACGCACGATCTAAATAGGCTAGCTAAAGTTACAAGGAAACGGTCATATATCCTGTGCGTGTTTGGGTTGTAATGTAAGTGGATATTGGATTTTGCATGCACTGCTGGACATTGTAAGCTCTAATCGACATAGTAGTCAGCTCAGTGTATCAAATTTTGATGAATGTTTTAATTGATAAGAGCCGATATTTTGTCATTTCCCTGGAGAATATTCACAATATTGGGCTAAACAACATTGAGATAATGAAGTTCCTATGGAAGCACGGGATTGTATTACGAAACAGGATTATTCGATTATTCCACACAGACGCGTGTAAACTTTGAAAGAGGGAAAGCTAATTTTGCTAAAACAAATGGCAAACAAAGGAGCTAAAGTTACTTCGGATATTGGATTATGAGGGAAGGAATACCTACCAAAATGTGTTGCATGCTCCACGTGCGATGTGTACGTGAAACCAGGTAGTACTGGCTTGAGATTTATACTCTATTGGATTATGCACTTGAACATTTTCTTACTTGGTCAGCAAAATAATACATGGCGGTATAATTACTTGATAATTTAATAAACCTGGTCATATAATATCGCAGAAAATCCTTATTATTAGAGATGTAACGGCCTATATAATGCTAAACTGGCGACCAATCTGGTAAAATATAGAATAGGATGACTCAGCATGAGATTCTGATAACGGTCATGAGGTCTACTTCAGCGAAAATCGGATATCTGTATACTGGAAACACTTACCTAATATGATAAGGAAACAAACTCGACTTTTTGTCGCTACGGCGTTAAAGTTATACAGGTATGCCTCCACGTGAGGAAATGTTCAACTTCAAAATTTTCCTTTGGAGAGTAGCCTTGAGCATAAATAGAAGGAAGAGTTTTTCCGTAATGCTGTTGCATGCAAAATATAAACTCTTGCTCAACAAAAGAAACTTTTCAATTATCATTCGCATTTGCATTTCAAATCGAGTAATCTTCGAAAACTGCTAAGTGGCTCGTTTCGTAGGCAAGAAAGAAAAAGTTTTTTTTTCTTATAGAATAGAATTTCGACAGAACATGCGAAAAAAATACCCTCTGTGTATATCCAACTTTATTATGGTCTTTACAGTTATTGTTGTCGTTTTCTTTTCTCGCTATAATGGCAAAAAAACTATTCTTCCTTTTTAAACAAGTTAACTCGAGATAACCTACTTGCCAAGCGATGGAAACAGTCTTATATATTATTATTGTCCTCGCGTAATATTCTCTATTCAATTCGATTATCCTGATGCTTATCTAGATAAGTAAGGACGTAAGCGTTATTCTCTGAATAAAAGTTAAGGCCTGTATTAGATAATTCACTAATTATGGAAAATGACAAATAATTCAGGACGTTATATAGTTGAAATTTTCAGGCTATGTAACAATATAGGAAAAACTGTATCAACGACTAAAACGAATTTCACACCTATACAATTGTGACTTATTTTACTAATTTTGTACAGAAAACGGCATTGAAGTCCCTCTACCTTCAAATGTAGTGCCGCTGCCGATATATCTATCCGTACTGAATGCGTGCTGGTTTTAGTTCATGAATCAATATATCGGTATAAATATCTAAAATAAAACAATACCACAAATCAAAATAGATAGAGATCGATGTAACTC
>JAAXOA010004302.1:0-10440 GCA_036561885.1 Salina celebensis
TTACGCTTATACTTTTTCATAGTTATACTTTTTCCGCTTATACTTATTTATGCACAATCTTTAAACCATAAGCAGCCGAAATTGGGTATCGAAATTTCCCCAAGAACATAAGTAGTCTTTGATTGAATGTTGGCGGATGAGTGGTAAATTGTCTTTTCCCTACTGTACGATCCAATTAATATTAAATCAGTATTTTCTTCACTTGATTGTAGTTTACAAATACTTTTAATGCTTATTTAGTCGGCGTTTTATAAGCTGTCAGGATCAATAAGCATTCATAAAGAAATCCTGCTGTCGACGGTTGCTGGGTTTGGAACAACTTGAAATTTTCAATAGCTTAAATGTTCGACTACTGCACGATTTTTTTATACGTCTAGTTTCCTACAGAGAAAGTTGCATTCCAGAAACTAATGTCGTAACAATAAAAAGCACTGAAAGCTTAGTTGGGCATGAATTGTTTCTCCCGGGAACCTTTGGGGTATCCATTTTGTGATCATAATAGGTATTAATATTGCAATGATATCTCTACAAATACTTTTCGCTGTCTGGATTAGTAGCCGAATAAATTTCGCAGTAGGTGTTACTCCCATTCAATCCGATTTCTCTGAGAACCTGAAGTTTTTTCTTGATCATTCCATGGCTGCTTGCACCACACGATTTGTACTGGATGCTTCACACGAAAATCTGCCACCACTGCTGTATACTCAACAAAGTTACGTAGCGAGTCTGATTGATTCTTACAACTATTCAAGCCTGGCTGAATACGAGGATTTATGGACGTCTAAATTCAGAGGATCCTACTATTCTGGAACATATCGCACTCAGAAACCAATTTGGATGAAAAATCAGAAAGCAAACTGCTATACACACCTGTATTTGATCGAGAGCCACGCAAACCTCGTAGCTTCAGTGGACTTTCACTTGCCTGACTTTGAACTCCGAGGAGAAGCACCGCAGTATATCGTGTTTTGGAACAATGCACCATCACTAACCGAAGCGGACTGGAAAACAGGGTTCGGAAAACAAGAATTTTACGGGTCCTTCCAAGACGTTCGTTTATTCGTCGAACTTCAAGAAAAAAGTGAGAAATGGGAAGTGAGCATGATTTGTATACCTTGCTACTCGAGACAACTCGGAACGCCAAAGGCATTGAGGCAACCCTTCCCAAGTCTCCCAACTGACAAAGTTATGCAGTCATTATGGCGTCAAGTGAATAAGGATCTGCATAGCCTAAACATTGCTTGTAAGCATTGTGACGAAGCCCTCAAGCATCAAAATGACAACAGACAATTGCTGTTTGATGTAGTAGGACAGTACTTCAACACAACCGCAATTGATTACAATTACCCGTATGTTTACAACTACCAGGGCTATCTTTCCGCGTCAAGATACTACGATGAGTATATCATTCGACCAACGCTGTTGCCTGCTTTCTCCCCGTCATATTTCGTAGCTCCAGCTGCATTTACGCATTACAACTACCAAATGATTACTGTGATTCCAAAACATTTGCTAGCACATGGAGGAATTCCAGCTATATTTGTTCCACTTCATACTCACGTCTGGATCCTTATCATTATGTCGACTTTAACCATAGCAGTTATCTTACTTAAAATGCCACTTTTGAGTGATAATACGCAAAAACTGTCCAGAATATTACTGTCAGTTATTTCGCCCTTAATAGACCAAACTTATGAACTAAATTATCACCCAGTTAGTAAACTTGTAATTTTCCTATGGGGATTGGCTTGTTTGTCTATAACAATGTTGTATAGTGGCGATCTGGCCTCGTCAATATCCTTAGTTTTACCTCCTGCATATCCTACTACGTTTGGGGAATTGGAAGTTTTGAGAACACAACTTGTGACAGTTTCAAAAATCCAACTGAATCCAATGATTAAGTCATATCTTGTAAGTCAAATGGTCACTGAAATTGACTTGTTACAAGCAAACAGCATAAACAGACCGAGACGAAAAGCCCTGACCAGGCTTTCAATCAGACTGGACAGAAATTTTTGTCCCAACAGTTATTTTGCATTTACAAATACGCAAAGCAGAAGGATGTTTGATTGCTCTTTGAAAAAGTTAAAAATAAATTGGCGAGAACCGTTAACCATTGTGAACATGAACTTTGAAATTTTGCCATTCAGTTTGGTGTTTCGTCGATCAAATTTCTATTGGACTAGTCCTACAATTTCACTCTCCGAGTATCAACGCTTTGTTCCATGGATAGTGCAAAAAAACTACTTTGGAAAGCTTGTAGTGCACGTGCTTGAAGGTTGGTGGAACGGTGGATTTAATGAATACTGGCACAAGGTGTATTTAAAACGCAACAAGGTCAAGTATTGGAAAATCAATGTAACAAGTTCTGAATTAAACGCGTCAGGACAGAAGTCATTGCTACTTGACGAGTTTGAGCCTACAAAGTTGAGCTCTTTGCTAACCATTGCTGAGATGTTTTACTTCCTCTTTTCGGTATCACTATTGTTATTTGTCCTAGAAAATTCACGCCATTTTGCACGGAACAAATCTTCTTGGAGTCGTCTGGTGCCAAATTTTCGTGCAACCGTTCACAGGTTTTCTCCAATGGAACTGTCACACAGTTTTATTTCGGGGCTTTTTGGTGAGTAGAAATCATGTGGACATTCAATGCAATGGGACATGGCTTAGCTTGTAACATTTTTATGCGTGACAGAATCCTCTCAGGTTTCCCCTCAAACTTAACTCATCTAAGGTACCAACGGCTTGAACGAATATCTATCTGTGTTTTAAGAATAAAAACAGTTTCAGATTTTTGCAAGTTACTTCTGAAATGCTAAATATAAAATGATGTAATTGTCATGTGTACTAGATTAACTTAAAATATCCTTCAAATCAACACCAGCAATACTGATATTATCACTAGATACAAAAACCACGTAACCGTACTTTTAAATTGGAAACAGGCTTACATACGCCATACGCGATAGAAAATTTGATAATATGTTAAGTTGTCAGGTGACAGAGATGATAATTCATTATAATTGCACCGGTGCTGTGTAAAAGGAAAAATAGTGTTCTCTTTTCTGGTGTACTTTCCCTATGATTTACGATGTATGTTTTGCGGTGAAACTAAGCATCATATCTTAAAACCACAATTACCAGAACCTAGAGTTATCAAAATGCAATTCAATACGATAGTATATCCTGTGAGTTGCACATATTTTTCTGTTACTACTGTAGTAAGTCTACTGTAATAAAGGGCAAGCCGATCCAGCAATTTTTCGTTTTATCGGCCTATTAAAATTTTTAAAGCATTTGACAGAGATGGTTACCAGCACACTTGATGCCATAGGTGTCATATCACTTAAATAGTAAATCGGTAGTCGACACCTGGTGTAAGAAAAAACCAAAAAACTACATGTATTTGATATTAGAACAAACATTTCAATATAACATGATGAAAATTACTCACAATCAGTATAAATTCGGTAAAAAGATGGACTCTGATTTTGATTACTTGGTGGTTTAGTTTGGAAATAAAAGTTTAAGTAAACGATTAAAGAACGGAATTTTGTCATACACAATTACCCTTGTTTAGCAGATAATCTAGATTACACATGTACTACGGTGCAGCATGCATACAAACAACAGAGAAATATCTCATTTAACATTCTAAAGAGTCTCGATATCTTTCCAAAACTGATACCTAATTTCAAAAGGTTTTGGCACCATTTCGGGTTTCATAGTAATATTTAGGAAGCCCGCATTAAAATTGGAGTAGCCGGAAATCGACTGCCAAGTAAACTTTTCTGAAGATTGCCAACCAAGCCCATGGGAGCTACCTTCACAGCACCCATTCGGATTTCCGTTTGTTGCAAAGTTTGTCCAGAGATTGGTAATGATTTTGCTAACTTCAAGTTCAGGATCTCCTATTTGCAGAGTTGCGTAGTATTCTGTATTGTTCAGAAGATAGATCAACTGATCCACATGAACTACACCTGTTTTTTTTAAATAAAATATACAAAGTTAGTTATAAATATTAAGGATCAGACAAATACAAACTTTGCAGCCTTAACCTACCCCAATCTGCCGGGTTACCTCCTAGTGTTTGTATGACACTGTATCGACCTCGGTACGTGAAGTCATACGCATAAACGGGAAGATTCGTATAGTCCCTGTAAGCAAATATTCCGTCCAGAGTACACTCCATGAATGTCCTGTCTCCGTACATCTGTAAATAGAATCGATTATCTTCTCTAAGTTCATTGTTTGTTTATATATTAATTTGGTTGTGAAGAAATGGTTGACATACATCTGCGAATCTCTCCCTTGTAGCCCAGCTGAGTTTCTCTCCTTTCATATAAAAGTCCCATGCTTTTGTGACTTTAAGGTCTGCATTTGGATCACCTACAAAACCCAGCATTATTGGTCCAACGTTTGTCCAATTTTCATTGATTCCATCGATGGTACTTTGGTTTTTAAACTTGGGAAATGTAATAAGTCCACCTTCGTTTTGAACTACACCCGATATCATAGGAACTTTGGCAGCTTCCCCGGCATCAAAGTAAGCTCTAACTGGTTTTGTAATAAAGGCCCCAAGTCCTTCTGGTTCAATAGTCGGTCCAAATACAGCCACGGGTCCATACGCTGAAGATAACGCTGATTCAGCAGTTACCAGGTCTGTCGCAGTTACATTCCGTAAACAGTTAACCATCGTGACAGAATCATTGGTTGGACACTTAAACAGCTCGGCTGTTTGTAAGCCAATTTCCTTTCCGTTTTTAATTACTCCCCAATAGCAAAATGCCGATCCACTCTCAGCGATAATTCGATTAAACAATCCTCGCGATTGGGGCGACACAGTATGTAGTTGAACTGATGAACCGCCCACAGAGTGACCCCAAATGGTGACAGAATTGGCGTCGCCACCAAAAGATTTGATATTTTGGTGAACCCACTGAAGTGCCTGGACCTGATCCTTAAGACCTTGATTCCCTGGGCTCACTTTGTCTCCAGTTGTAAGAAAACCAAAAGGTCCAAGACGATAATTAACGGTAACCAAGACAACCTTCCCTTCATCCAGTAAATATCGTGGCCCATACATGCTTCCCGCACCGTGGAACCAGAAGCCCCCGTGAAACCAAACCATTACGGGAAGGCCAGTCTCTGTTGGACAAAGTTTTGGCGTGTAAACTGCTAAGTATAGGCAGTCTTCTTGACCCTTGATTTTGAAGTTGTCCACTGAGTCCATTTGAGTACAACGAGGACTTTGTTTAGTAGCGTCCAATATACCATTCCATGGCTTCAGTCGGCGGGGCTCCTTAAACCTCAAACTACGGATTGGAGGCTCCGCATAAGGGATAGATAGAAAAGCGCTTATTTTCCGGCCCGAAACTGTGTCCATGGCAAGTCCTTGTACCAGCCCACTTTTAGTTTTCAGCTTGTATAAGGTCTTCATCGTTAGTGCAATTGGTAGCTAAAGCTACATTTATTAACGTCAAAAATACACCACAACAGAACAAAACATCAAGACATGACCTAATCAATTTCATGATAAGTACGGCTTCCTTCCTATGTTATACCAAACTGAATCACAACAACGACAAATGTAAACTGAAACTGTTTCTAGTTTTCATGGCTTGGCCCCATTAGTTAAAAATAAATATGCAAGCATTTTTGCATCTACTCGTATGTTGTTAGTTTTTACAATGCCCAGTTGAGGCTTAAAATCGTGTTTTAAACGTAAAGGTTATGCATCGGATATTTTCATGTCTGGTTGTAACCTATTCTCACCGTTTATATGTAAAACCAGTACAACATATATTTTTAAAATGCATAGTCCGCACCTAATCCGAGCTCAAGTCTTCTCCATTAACTTTCTATGAAATATTTGGAAACAACAGTTATTTGCGTACCATACTCACACTTTAAGGTACTAATAATCATTGCTTCAGATGACAGGAACATTCATAGTCTTTCAGTTTTACGGATGATTATAACCCATGAGCTAGTCCTTGAGGTGTTAAATCAACACATTTTTAATGAATGATATCACATAGTCTAAAAATTCGTTTATTTAGTTTTTTTCTCTCTTCATTTTCTCAGAAATAATTTCTCAATGCAGGTAAGGAATTACCAAGCCAACTTCAAAACAAACAACCTTTGCTACTGTTAGAGGAAAACATTTGAATGGCTATATTTCTGATCGACAGCTGTCAACGGTTGCTGCTTAATATGAATACGATAAAAGTGTCACTAAAAGGAAAAATTAATTCACACCGGTTAACTATACACAAAATACACAAGCTGCAGCAATAGTTAAATAGCAACTGAATTGCATATTGCATCTAAACATCTATAATTTGTATTCAGAAATACGAATAACAGCTGCATTGCATAAATTAATGGAGCAGACTTAATTACACATTTGTGACAATACGATATGTTGCGCACAAAGTCAACTTCTAACATCTGCCGTTTAGTCTAGACCTTAACTTTGATCATCATTATCCTTCGTCAGTAAATTGTTGCGTGCCTAAGCTACATTATAGGCATCAATACAATTTACGATCTCACTCTTTAGCGCTTGCTAAAAATCAAGTTTCCCCGTGAATATAAATATCTGCCGTTACTTCCTGAGATAAGCAGATTTAAAGTTACAACACCAACGAATTCTACTCTTAATTTACTCAAAGCAGGGAGATGAAGACTTTAGTGGTTATCTTCGGCATTATTGCAATGGTAGAAAGCCACGGGCGTTTAATGCAGCCGGCAGGACGGTCCTCAATCTGGAGAGTTCCTACCTTCCAAGCTCAAAATCCACCCCAAAACCAGCAAGATGACGGTCTCAGCTGTGGTGGTAGACTTCAAGCTACTCATCCTGGACTAGACTGTGGAGTATGTGGGGATCCTCCACAAGAAGCACAACCCCGGAGTAACGAGATTGGAGGAACTTACGACAAAGGAATTATAACAGGAAAATACAGATCTGGTCAGGTGATCGAGACACAAGTTAATATAACTTACTTCCACAAGGGATTCATGGAATGGCGATTGTGTGAAAATGTAATTGAAGAAACACAACAGTGTTTCGATAGAAATGTTCTCCAATTGGTTAACAGTTCTGGAAGTAGACTTCTTGTAAGGGGTACAGGGATCCACAAAGCACTGCTAAAACTTCCAGATGGGATCACATGCGATCGTTGTGTTATTCAAGTAAGTGTATAACGTATAACGTTTAAAATTTTATTTATATTTGTACTTTAATACAAATACTGCTGAACTCTAGTGGATATATCGTGGTGGTGACGTGCAACATCGGTATGGCCCGCAACGAAATTATCGCGGTTGTGCTGACATTAGTATTTCATAATGTTTTCATTAAAAACTTGCATGACACCGTCTGGTTTATTAATCCTCCCAGTAATCAACAGACAAAACAAATGAACAACTTATCACAACATGGTTTGGAACCAATGCTATTAAAATCTACATTTTATGTCAAACTTTTATTTTATTTCTTCTACGCATTACAAAACTTTCTTTCACAAGCTATGTCGGGTGTTCAGTTCATTAAATATGAAATCCAGCAATATCATGCCTCTTTGTCTTTCCTGCATAGCACCACAATTCCTTTAGATCTGTTAAAATGAAGGGCTTGAATTGAACGTATTGAGATCGACAAAATCTGAGATTATGTCAGCGCCAAGTACGGCTACGGCACTGTTCGTCGTTCAAATGCATCCATAAATTAATAACTAAGTGGCATGAACGTTTAATTGGACATGGGAAAATAGTAGGAAGTAATTTGAAAGGAGTAAACCTTAATAAGATGTCTATCAATTATCAAACCAATTACATATTTATGACGGCGAGTGCAGCTGAGCATTTCCGTAGTATTCGTCACTTGACTAATTCCAAGGAGACCAGAAAGCAGTGTAAGTAGTTACGTTGCAGTGTTTGAAGGAGTTTTGGGACACACAAAGGACTGTTAAAACTACCAGATGGGATCACATACGATCGTTGTGTTATTCAAGTAAGTGGAAATATCTGTATTTTTCTTGCTGTTTGTAATTAAATCAAAATAATGGTGAATTGCAGTGGATATATCGTGACGGCACGTACAACACCCGGTATGTCCCATATAGGAACTATCGCAGTTGTGCTGACATTAGCATTTCAAAAGTGTCATATAAAGAGTTTGAATGACGCCGTCCAATTTATCTACTTACTCCCAAGTCTGCAGAAATAATACATGAAATACTTATCACAAAGTGATGTGTGACAAATGTCATTCGGAGGTACAGAGCCTTACAACCATTCATTATTTCATAAGCAGCGTCAAGTCTGCGAATGTGTCTGCAAAATATTTCGCCAATAAAAGAATATTTGCTCCAAATTTCAGGTGTTCAGAATATTTAAATTTCGACAATATATTACGTCCTTGTATTCTACCCATAGCCCAAGGACTGTAGAATATCAGAGAATCTCCACATAGAAATCTTTACGCTAGCGTAGCTATTATTAGCCAATTAGGGCGCCAACTTCTTTAGATATGTTAAAATACATTGATTCCATGGAAGTTTTTGCGACCAAAAAAGCCTGAGATTGCATCATCGCTAAGTTCAGTTCAGCCTTGTTCGTATTTTGAATGCATCCAAATATTTCTGTTCAGAGCTTTGTCTTATACCGTGAAAATTGTTCGTTAGTTTGAGTTTGTATTTTCTAACAGAGCATTGTCCTGTGGTAGTTTTTTTTTACAAGTTTTCACATTTGTCTTCACCTGCGTTTTGGAATAAAGAAGAGACGATATAATTAGCCTTGTTCTACACTCATTTCTAGATCGAGTTTTTTTTTTGTCCGCCACCATCCTCAACAATAAAATTAAGGAAATTGAGCATTACGGAAACGAAAAGGAAAAATTGTTCATATGCAATGGCAGTACAGAGCACGATGCAGTGGCAGATGTCAGCAATCGTCAAACAGTAGCTGCCATTAATTAATAATTAAGTTGTTTGCAAGTTTGATTTGACATGGTAAATAGAAGGAACTTATAAACATTGAAACGCCCGGCAACATACAACTTATACATATAAAAGGCGGTATAGACCTCAACTAGTTAAATATTTATGACCGTTTCACGTAACTAGGCATTTTCAATATCAACGAAAGTATCATGATCGAAATATTTGTGAATTGACTTATTCAACTGAGCAAACAGACCAGAAACAGTGTTAGTAGTTAAGTTTATTGTTCGGATTTGGACACCCAAAATAATTAAGCTTTACAAATTAAGCTGACGCCGTTAGTACAACTGCAAAATGGCTACACGAATCGAAAGGTTCCTTCAATTTATGTTTTATTACTCGTTCGTGTTTAGATTAGGGTCTTTGCTTTATCAACCGTCTAAAAAAATTTTGTAGTTGTTCGTCACACAAGCAAAAGATGGAAAGCAACATGGAAATTTCTAATATACTTTTCCATTCTCTTACCCATTCTTGAAACCGTTGAAAGCATTTATAACTCTCGCCTTCTTGCAATTTTCTATCATATCCTTGTTCTATTGTGTCGTCTCGGAGGTGTCGTAATTTATCGCGCGTTGAATGGAAATGTTGTTAACCTTTACAGACTTAGTAGCGCTTTGATGTCTAATTCGAATGGAGTGTTTTCGGTAATATTTAACAGTCGTAATCGACCCGTGAATTCGCCACAATTTCGAAGTGTGATATATGCTGTAGTTTTTGGGTTTTTTCTTGGAGGGTTTTTGCTATGTCTTGTAGTGCTTCCTATAATACTTGTCATCATTCCAAGCCTTCATTATACGGTCAACCGACAGTTTCCGGTCTACCCAACTCATAATGATTTATCGACGATGTCCAGGATATTACTAGCAGCTGTTGATACCCTATTAAATTTTCCACTTAGTGTGACGACGCCTCCCATTGCAGCAATCTTTGCTTTGGCTGTTATTGACATTGATATATCACTGAAAAGGTAGCAAAGATTTTTTACTATAAATTCCAATCCTATAATGATCAAGCTAAATATAAAATTCATAAAATATATAATCTTTTGCGCAGAATAATACGATGGGCAAATCCTGAGTGTACCTTGTCAAAAAGGACAGGAATTGGACAGGCATTCAGGGAATTACAAATATTCGGAAAACTTACCGACGAAGTGTATCAAGAAGTTCTACCGGCAGGAAATATTGTGGGTTCTTTTGTGGAGATTTCGGGAATATATTTGAGTATAGCAATGAAGAGTCATGTGCAGAAATTAGTTTGTGTTGGAGTGGCTGTAGTAGCAGTTATAGGCACATTAGTTTGTTGCGCACAGTTCGACCTTGGTAGCAAACCGGCAAAAACCTCAAATAAGAGTTTGGGAAAGTGTCGCGGAGTGTTTGGGAGCTGTCCTTGGTCTAGAAGGTTTTTCAGGTCGTGCAAGTCGATAAGTTTT
>JAAXOA010004303.1:0-10436 GCA_036561885.1 Salina celebensis
TGGTTTGATCCCATCTTGGCTTATCAAGGTTGATTCTCTTATCCTCAAGATGTTGCATACCTATTGGGAAACAATAAAATAGTTTTAGCATGTTTCTTGGAATTACATTATTATCAAATGGCTATATTGACTATTAGTATAGTATGTATGCAAACTAACAACCTTTTGAAGTAGAGCACGCTATTTGTTCGTCTTATATTGAATATACTTGGGCCTATTTTAACTATTGTTTCTTAGCTTGCTTGGAACTCATTTCCTCTGGCTTTGACTAAAGATGGGATAGAAGCGTGCAGTTAAAATCAAGGGAACAAAAGTCCAGGTAAAAAGTCATTTGTGCTCCTTTTCGTCGTTCCAATACGTGTTGAAAATCAGCCTATGGTTCATAATTAAGTACTCGTCGTAATTTATGCAAATTTTGAAAGATTTTCATGTTTAAATTTATATTAGTTAAAAAACTATCTATATGATTTTGTTTCCATTGGCAAGATTCATTTTCTAGCGGTGTAGGGAACCCAATTGCAGTCCTTTACACGGGTTTCTGAGCAGACATCTTTTTCGCAAATATAACCTTGAAATTGAAATATATTTGAATTTGAAAATAACGATCATGACTTCATGTCTGGTTGGCCGTTATGGAAAACATCAAATTCGGTCACTGATATGCGTGAAGGTTATCTATATTTCGGGGTTACCCCAAATTGACACAACATCTGTGTATTCAACCGTGCCCGGCTTATCAATGAGTAATGTACTTTTTACACTAGAAAATATAGTCTAACTTCATATCTAGTATACATTTTAGTCAGTTTATTTTGAGCGAAGAGGTGTTTCCGGCTATGGGAATCGCATCACTATGAACACATGTGTTTAATCCGTAATTCCATCTAATCCCTCATATTGCACCGAAAATATCACGATCGTAAAGTTTAACGATTCTGATAATTATATCTTTATCTTACTGTAAATTGTGTAAATGTTACTTTTCCCGATGTGTATGGAAGTACTGGGTGGTGTTCCAAACTATTATTCAGATGAATTCAAAGTTAAGCACTCGCTAGAAGAACTCTTTCAGATAAATTTATAATATGTGATGGTTGCCACTTTACAGGAATCACATTCTTGACTTAGGTAAACTTGACTACAACAGCCTTATAATTTCGGTACACATTATAATAATATCAATTGGTTTATATCTCTGTTACAGCAGAGTCTCAGCCATAGCGCTGAAATAGATACAATTCCTTTTGATTTCTTACGAACACATGTTTGCGGGGTTATGTGTGGAAACACATGAAACCCGACGAGCATATATCACTATCAAGCTGAGAACTGTAAGCTCAGAGTAATGCAATACTTGTTTTTCAATTTTTTCCTATTTTTTGACTTGCACTCGGCAGCGATTTTCATGAAGCGGAGATGAGTTTAACACAAAATGCAGTGGATTTCAATGGACACAGTAGTGACGGAGTATTTCAATGGAGAAGCGTAACTTTTTATACTTATCGCTATGGAAAACCAAGTCTTCTTGAAAGCTGACAGGCAATGCGATAAAAGAAGCTTATCCTATGAACCAGAAAAATGCGTCAAGATGAATGTCATTGTCAAATTCTGTTGGGATTGGGAATGTTTTTCAAAATTTTCATTGTTTGTTACTGAGTGGTTTGGTGGTGCTGGATGACACATAAAGATAACTGTTGGGTTTGGGTAAACAGGGAAGCATAGTTCAATTTAGTCGCACTTAGTCAACATTCAAACATTCTCCCAATCACCAATTCAAGAGGGAGTCAACTTATTGATTGCATCCTGAAGAGTTGTAATAATTAAGAATATCCTACTTGGTTGCCACTTTGTTGGACACATGGTTCTATCTCATTTAACGCTGTAAACTCGGATATCTTCTTTTTTATATGAGCGTACGCTTTGTTGTCTCGTTGTCTGTCATGTAAATTGAGTTGAGTAAAAGAACCAAGAAGGAATATGATTCTGAGCAATAGACTCTGTCCCTGGAAGAGGGGCAAAGTTTCATTAAGACTGGAGATAAAAAGGGTTATCTGCTTCGAGGTGTCAACTAACAAATTTCTTTTGACTAAGTCTTTTTTGTTTGCTATCCGCAACTAACAGCAATATATAAAATTCATATAATAATTCATGCAAAGATCATGCTTTATGTTTCGTCCGTTTGGGAGCTAAAATAGATTCCAGTATTTTATCATCTATGTCTCATGAAACAAACAAACCCCGACCTCTGAAGCTTATTCATAGCTTCTAAGAAATATGGCCACTAATAACTTTTTGAAGCTCTGAATGGTTATTCTTCTCGTTTTGTGGAAAACCTTTTAAATCTATTTTAAATTTATTTTCACCTACGGAAATGAACTTTATGGTGCAGATGCACCAAGTTGCCATTTACTTTAGACAACCTGTTCCGTTAGTCGTGGGCACACGTTGAAGGTAATCAAAATTAACGAGCACACAGCACCATTTATATGTACGACAATGGTTATTAGTGCCATTGTTTTCGTTATTTTATAGCGTATTTTTTTGCATTGATATTTTTATACAGTTGTTAGCTAAAATTACTAGCATAAAAATGTGTTGTTTCTTTAGTGCGCGGCGAAGAGTCCAACTTGAAACTCAGTATGGAAATCAGCGATGAGCCTAAAGAGCTTTGATGAATTTAGTTTACGGGTAGTTTCGCTTATCAACATCTGGAAGCTTTACTGTTTCAGCAAATAAAGAACACAAGCGCGTATTGCCTTTAAAAATTAACCAACAACGATACGACTGCTGTCAAGACTAAGATTCCTAACTGCTCGCATCGGGACTAATACTATTGCACTTTAGACTTTCATGGCTCCATTGCATAACAAGTTAACAAGTTGTGATTTCTGCCCCAACCATAAATGCATTGAATGTAATCGCTCGTGCATTAATATAAAGAAGGAAATGGGAATTAACAATAAGAAATAAGGAGGGAGAAGAAGAGCTTGTTAATAAAGTGTACCCCATTACTCATCAATCACACATTACCAAGTGACAGAAGCTTTAAGCCATCGTCATCAGTAGTTTATATAACTCATTACACGATGCGGCTGCAGGAATGGCTTGATAATGAGTAGAGAAACAAAAATGAGCTGAACCCTGCGCTCGTGAGTGTATCCTCACGGTCGTAATAACTGGAACGGATCTTGGGGCGCGTGTTAGTGTTGTGGTTAGATATGTAAAAACTTCAATTTGTTCAAAGTGGCAAAATCTTCTCATTATCTTGTTACAAAGTACACTTTCGCCTAAATGGTGTTGTTTTCGTGTTTATCTAGTGCATTCAGAGGAACATTTTGACCTGCATGAAATACCGAAACGTAACTTTCAAGATAAGCGACCCATTATTCCTCTAATCCGTCTTAAGGACTGTTTTATAAAATAAATCACAAATTCTTCAATCTTCTTACTCCTTGCCATTTCAATCATATCCGTCTACAGTAGAAATCCAACGATTACAACCTATAAAATATTGTATAAACGCTGTTTGGCCGAAATTGTTGAAATATTGTGTTAATGCAAACTGAAGTTGCCCTTACGCAAAAATGGTGCAATTGTGGCTGTTATTATGAATCTCAAATATGGGGCATTAGAGTAATCCTGAAGCAAAGTTTATTTTTAAGGAAGGAAGAAGACATAAAAATAATATAATATCAAAACAATCCTCGTCTGTTTATAAAACAAACCACAAGAAAGTTATTGCAGCCATTACTGTTGATAGCCCAGGTTTTTTTGAAAAGGCGTGAATTTTTTGTGCCGTACTATTAGACCTAGGATAGAAGTCGAAATCATCACAGTCGAGAAATTTTCAAGTTCATGATACACTCATCGGTGCTGCGTTCGTAGATCATCATCATCTCTCTCAACTTATTGTGTTTAATTTGTGCTTTCTTCTTTTGAGATTACACATGGGGCTACTTACAAAAATATACAACTTAGACATATAGACACTAACATGGACTTCTTTGTGCATCGTGATTTTTTTTATATCTGTAAGTATTTTGTATGAAAACAAAAGATTTCTTTTGAAATCATCCCTAGCAATGAAATGAAAAGGATTTTGCCAATTTTCAAATGTATGTAAATATAAGATTTTCAGTGAACCCTTTTATCGTCATCCATCACTCCTCAGAGACGCTGTTGGCGGAGTAGTGTACTGTAGAAAACCCATCATTAGTTTCAATTGTGGGCCTGAGGCAGTTGCAAAAATGACTAGATCATTGCAATCAAAATATGCTAAAGTATTTTGCAAAAATATTCAAGCTGACAGCACCCGAAGTCTCAGTTTTCAACAAAGATACAGTGATAATACAAAAATCGTGTGATGTTTTTGCAAAACTATACTAAATTCATGGTGGATGTTTGATATCCTGAAAGCTTGATGTTTTGTGTGGTCTTGATTTAGTTTAAAGTGAAAATCTGTGCAAAATATTATTTTACAATGACGAGAAAGATTGGATCAAATATCACGCATTACTTACGCCTCAATTCAACATCATCATGCAAATTTCATCATAGCCAGGTAAAGCCAACTTTTAAAAAGTACAAGTGGAAGTTACATTGTTTTCAAGATTTTATTTACGCTAATTCATTACAATTTTAGTGGGAAAGCTGCAGAACCGAAGAACACGCATCAGTTCCTTACTTAGTGTATCGCATCGTTTTTATGCTGCTCCTTGTCTCATCCATGACATTTTCCACCCTGTGCCAATCCTATTTATTCCAGATATTCTTAACAAACTGGTCATTTACATTTCAAACTTTGTATGCAGTTTTATCAGCGAGTAACATTATATGGAAGAAAAGTAGATTTCAGTTGCATTCAGTTTGCCTCAAGTTACGCAGGTTTTACCCTAACAACCACAACGGAAAACATGTTGAGCTACATGAAGCAAATAACACGTCAATTTCGATGGAAACGGTGACCTGTGAAGATACTGACATAAGTGACCAAACAGGTCTTTCCAAAAGTGGATGCGGTAGAGTGTCCAACGGTTACCACGAACAAAATCAGGATCTCAGTCCAACATCTTTAACCGCAGTTATAACCACAAACTCTATTGATAGTTTGAAACCAGACACCAGCTTGACCAACAGCAATAATAACAATGACAACCATAAAAACAGTGAGATCAACGATCCGCCAAATACAGTTGAGAAACTAATATGGATTTTGATGAACCTCTCGCATGTCTTACCACACATAGTTGTTGCTGGCTATTGGCTGTTTGTCTACAAATATAGTAGGTCAATTACGAGTGAAAATATATGAATTACGTGCTATANAATACAGTTGAGAAACTAATATGGATTTTGATGAACCTCTCGCATGTCTTACCACACATAGTTGTTGCTGGCTATTGGCTGTTTGTCTACAAATATAGTAGGTCAATTACGAGTGAAAATATATGAATTACGTGCTATAGCCAAATTTGGCAAGTTTTATAATCATCGCTTTTAAATCTTGATTTTAGACCCAGATCAAAAGCCATGCGAACGGTTCAGGAGTCATTTCATTGTTCACGGAGTAACTTCACTTTTGGCTTTGGTAGATTCACTTGTTGTCGCAGTACCAGTGAGAAAGGTCCACTTTGTATTTCCAACTTTTGTCTTGTTTGTGTACACAGTATTCAGGTATTCATATTAAGAATTGAACCATTCTATGTATATTGATGATAGACAACTTAAAAATGTTGTTTAATTATAGCTACTTATATGAGGTTGGAGGAGGACCATACCGAGAAGGCAAAGAATATATCTATTCCATTCTAAACTGGAGGCACAAGCCATCGCGAACGGTCTTAATTGTTATAGTTGGATTGATACTTTCGCCGTTGGCTCATCTCTGTACTTGTTGGGGTGTCCACCGTGTGAAACTTTTGCTTCATTCATATTTTATGAAAAGACGAAATAGAAACTGAATCTCTCTACTTTACGTTAGAGTAATATTAGGTGTGTGTGCATACGCTTTACGTGTTTTCGTGTATTAAATAAATAAAATATATTTGTTTTAACTTGTATCGCAAAAATTACTTATAACAACCTAACATTATATACATACCACATCAAATAGCAGTAAATGAATAGAAATCTGAGATATTTGTAACTACTTTTCCTTCACACTCCTCCAGGGATAACGCTTTTGAATCAACGACCTCCCAGGCTCAATTCATATTTAGCTCGTAAAGATCTTCATGAGCAATAAAACTGTTACTATTACGCAAGTTGTTATGCTGGAACCTCGATTGTTACCATAACACTGAATAATTTATATGCATACTTTATACAAATCTGAAGCTTATGCATGCTGAATATAGTTCATGTTGTTGGAGAAACGTCATGTTTATGGATTTCCGTTTAGGGATAACAAACAAAAAGACAGTTTCCAAAACTAGTCTGTTTCCACAGTCATAATTGTGGAAAGTTGTCAGTGGGTTGGCACCAATTGAATGAATCGCTCCTAGCTGAAAGACTTAACAATGAAGTTTGCAAAAGTGTTGATTGGCTTGGCAGTGGTTGTTCACGTAAGTCATTGTATCAACCATTCTCTCTAATTTAACGTTAGAAGAAACGAACTCTTAACTTACGACATTCATTTAATTTACAAAAATGGACAGGTAAGATGTCAACTTAACGTTCACATTGAAGATATACTATATGGGGAAGAATATGAAGAAGACGACGAAGAAGGTGCAACAACACGTAGAACCACTACAACAACAAGGCAAACAACGACTACTCCATACACTACACCCTTACCTGTGGCAGCGTTGCCGTTAGCAGTCAATGCTACCAACGCAACGACAAGTAAGGAAGTCGTAACGTAGCTTTCGTAGCAATACTTACTTTATGTGCGTTATTAAAAACAATTCTTGACTTATATGCGCCTAGGTTCCCAGAATCATACTTTTGTGATAACACCCGCAAATGGAACAATTTTCGGATCAATAATTACATCGTCGGCTGGCGCAGGTGCCACCACAGAAAGAGCGCATTATGTACTAGGACAAGTTGGCAATATTTGGAATAATGTTGGCAAGTTGAATATCACTGGGATTGTTGACCAAGCACTTGGAATCCGAAACTCGCAATTTGCTCGACCTCTTGTCACAGGGATACTAAACGCAGTGTTTTGCAACCCGGTTACGTTCAGCAATAACAATTGTCAAAATCAAAAACGAGGATGATAAGCTATATAACAATGGGGAAAATTATCATAGTTTTAATCTTATTTAAAGCTTTGCAAACTACTTATATACATAACTGCAGATATTCTAAATAAAGCTTTCAAATGAAAATGAATTTGTCGGAAGTGGTCAACATTTTTCATGGATATAATGATGTGGGTGTGTCTGTATGAGTAGAACTAAACTTGAACTCATTGACTAAATCTTGAGTCATGTGGGACAAACATAAAAATCTTTCTTTCTTGGTACATGATGGAGTGAACCACTCACTTCTCCAGGCTCTGAGAACAAACTGTTTTGTTACGCATTGGATGTCTCATTTCATATACATTAGTCAAAATAATGTAGACCAAAGGTCAGATGGACACCTTGTCGCGACCTATGTAGACATGCGAAGCATTCATTTAATTGCCAAATTGGGCTTTGTTGTTGTCAACTTGTATTTCCAAAGTCGGGATGAGTGTAACTAGAATAGTATGAAGAAATTATGCCATTTTTGTAATTTAAGACGTATCTTTTCCTTTTTTGCAAAAATGAAAAGTAAATATGGATAAACATGTATCAGATGGAATGGTATTGAGCATTATTTGAAGGAAATTATCTCTATATGCCAACACGCATTATCCTCAGAGTCATTTGCAGCTTATCATGAGCAAACAATTTCATTTTCATTTTATCTACAATCTAAACCAATGGATAGTCAAATCTAATCTCCCCCTGTGCAGTGTTGTACTGTACAAAAGCGTGTGAATTCAATGCAACAACGCACTAATGATAATCAAATATTTTCCTACTTTGCGTTTGTGAGTTACACCTTTCCTTGCAGGACACGTTTCTCAATTGTGTATTAGTTTTACCTCTGCAACCGGAAATGGCGTTTTCTTGTCGAATTTGCAGGGAAAAGTTTAATCTTGCAAGTATTTTAACAGAACTCCCCTCAGTTTCTGATAGCTTATCTGTCGTCACAACTCAATGTGGTCATTTGTTTCATAAGAAATGTTTGGAGGGTGCGTTAACAAATCAGAAGTTATTGCATGCAACGCATGGAACCGGTCCGTTGCGGTAAGTCACTTTCATCATAAAAAACATTCGCCGAGTTTATAAATTCTGCTTGATTAAATTGTATGATTACAGACGATTTTGCCCTGTAGCAAAGTGCAATGCAAATATCCCATCTGACAATTCCGTAATTAAAATTAGTTTTTCTGATGACAACATCATAGATGTTGAGGGTGATATTGGTCCGCAGGACGGGGACGGAAAGATATTCAAACGACTCCAGTCTGTAATTTCAGAAAAGGAAAAACTTTTAGAAAATCTGGAAAAGACGGAAGGCGAACTGGAAATATTCCGTTCTGCATTTGATCAAATTAAAGTTGATTTATGTAATGTACACAACTCAGGTTCTTTTATACTATTTAGAATAAACTAAGAAAGCTTATACAAACGCATTTTATGCTATTTCCAGCGGATATACAGAGTTTAATGACAGACGACAGTAAAATGTCGAAAGGAGACCTCATCTTTTGGATAACAAAGGATGGCACATATGCACCTGGGAAAGTATTAGAAATTCGACGTAAACCAGGAGAAAATGTTCATTTTGCTATTGTTAAACTAGTAAGTTCTCCTGATAAAGTATAAAATAGTCGATACACTTAACTTAAAAGAGTGTGTGTTATATTTATAGGATAACATGACTAAAGTCACAGGCGTTGGTCCACATGCCATGAACCGAGACACACTCTTTCTACCAATTTCAGAGATGGTAACGTTCAAATCATTCTTCCGAGACTTCTTTGGAAAGTATCAGGTTGCCTTTGACGCGCTGAAAGTAGACTTGAACTCAGAAATCCAAGATCTATCCTCTCCGACAAGTACTGTCTCATCCGCGGACAGATCGGCATCCTATTACAGAAGCACAAGAAAAATCTCCAGGTCCATTTCAAAATCCAGTTTGAACTCTACACTGAATCCTCTGGATGAGCTGGACTCGATTTCTGTTGAAAGTGTTCCAATTGTGCCTATTACGCGTAAGAATTCAGATGTATCACCTACAGGTAGTGTACAAATGACATTTGTGTATTTTACAATTACAAACCTATTTTAAACTGGCTCATTCATAACATCTTATGATTAAGGCAAAGGGCAGCGCGTTACAAAAATTACCCGTAGCAGAACAGTTCACTATGGAGGCAGCCGACCACGCGTCATGGACAAGTCACGGTCCATGTCATGGGTCATTCCACCTAACACTGAGAGTTTAGATTATCCATCAAAAGAAAACCCAAGAAATAGATATCAGTCTTCAGAGAAAAAAAGACATGTATCTAATACGGATGCGTCATCATTACACGATGAAGAAGAAAGTAAAGATTTTACACATTATGTACACCTGTACTTTGTATGGTTGGAAATAAGAAACCAGTTACATTTGTCGTATTTAATTTCAGATGGTTCAGAAGATGCTTTTGTTCGAGAAGGTGAACGTGTAATTTGGTATGATACGTATTCTCAATTTCAACAGCTAGGTACTGTGGCCACTGTCTGCGAGTTCACCCCATGCGCCATCGTCAACTTTGTATGTTCTCTTTTTCATATGTAAACGCATTCATGCCATTTCTGGTCTAACTAATCATAATTCTTGCTTTCAAGGATGAACATCCTGAAGTCAAACATAAATTTCGGTACAGAACAGTCCCACTTGATGAGTTGTTTCCATACGACCTGGCAAGCCCGGAAGATAAATTTCGCATTGCAGAGAGCTATGGAAACATGAAGAGTTTCGTTGACACCCATGAACACATTTTTTCCATATCTGGTAGAGACTCAGGGTCAGACGAAGACGATGACTAGTAACAAATATTACCAATCCTTCCCTGTGTAGATAAAGTCAACAACAAAAATTTTCGACAATATTCTTTTAATAAATCACATGAAACGTCCAAAATTGTAGAAATTGCAATTTAAAAAATGCTTTTGAGTTAATCTTCAGGGGCATATGTGAAGGCATACAGAGTTGCTGATGTGTATCCCGCACATACAATATCCGTGTAACCATCTCCATCAAAGTCACCAACCGCGTACTTTCCACTAGTCGTTTTCTCCGTGTCAACCAAAACGTGTTTGTTGTATTCCCAATCGTTTATGTCGTCACTTACAGGCTCGAGAATGTAATGTTTACCGTCATCATCTCCACTTAACATAACG
>JAAXOA010004304.1:0-10435 GCA_036561885.1 Salina celebensis
GCACTTGCTTTGCACGCAAAACAAAGGAATATTTTTTACTATGAACGTGTAAGGGCTGAGGTAGGCTGAGATGCAAATATCCTTACAAAAGATAGGTGGACATTACCTCGGGACACTCAGACCTGGTTTGGTTCGTTGTGATCATACGCGAAGAAACGTAGAAACTTTCGTCATCTAATTTTATGAAAGGCGAGACATCAGTGGCATCAAAAGTCAAATTGATAGCTGTTGGAATCGTTCCTGTATGGAAATGTCTGTAAACCCAAACAAGGAGGTGGAAAAATATTATTTTAAATACTCGATAGACGTCGATTTAAAAACTTTTCATGTACTCAAATCCGTCGTCCACAAGGTTGCCGAACTTTGGTTCGGGCTGTTTTGATGTTAGTTCGTTTATTGTGATTATATTAGTTGATGTTAGACGTGAAAAGTGCTGATACTTTTTGCTGATGATAAAAACGTAAATCACCAGGTATAAAAATGCACATAGTTGCAAAAACAAATGCATAACACCGATCCATTTGCTCTCATGTCTAACCCTTTGTGATTTTGGTCTTATGGGTAAGAAGATTACGAAGACAATCAGTGCCAGACGACAATGATCCCATTATTGCAAACAATCAGTTATACGCTTCGCTCACAGTTGGCACGGATTGAATTCAAACTACTGAACGCAAGTTTTCCCAAATTGGAATGAATTGAACAATGAAACATTAGAAAATATGTGGGAGTTTCATTAGGACATATGACGCTTATCACTGAGATGCAACGAGATAAGGAGCTAATTGATGGATCGGTTATGACAGTGAAGTGTTAGACAGAGAACGGCAAAGCCTTAGTGTTCCTCAGCAAACTGCATGTTATAAGGACTAAAAAGTTGTGTACCAAACAATAGGCTTATAGCTGCATGCATATATATAAATGCATAGAAGGACCTTTTTAAGGACCTTTCCTATTGTTTGGTACACATGGTCCTGAAAACTGGATTACCTTTCTTTTTTTTGCTTTTTCACAATAAGATCGGTCACATCTCGATAGTGTCAACTTTAGACGATGCATTTACTGTATGGCATATATCTCTGGAAAGGCATTGCTATGAGTTAAATGGGAACAAAAATGTGCATGTACATAAACTACCTATGCTACACCTTCACGCGTTTGTTGCTTGCTCTTGTAAGAAATTTAGTAATCATGAGCGTATAACTGCAAACCAGTCCCATGGACATGGACTGTACATTTCATGCGCTTTGAGCATCGTCTAAAGTTGACACTATCGAGATGTGACCCATCTATTTGTGAGTAAGCGAAAAAAGAAATGATACCTGAAAACTGTTATCTTCACGAAACTCTTCCCTTTTCCGTTCTATGTATGACATTTCACTGGGTTATGAAGCCTAATAAAATAACTCATTTATTGTTTTCTATAGTGAGTATTTGAAGAACCTGTCAAAATGTGGATTTATCTGATTATTCAACAAAATGATGCCTGTCAGATCATAGTAGCCTAATTACTTAATGAAATGAACATTCGTAAAAGATATGTCGTTAATTTCAAAAGTAAGTAAGGTAAGTCGTTCATTTGCGACCAAATTATACTTAAATGGGGTAATTTCATTTCCCCGATACATATCCTTTTTGCTTCTATTGTGAAAAAACTCATCTTCGCATGGTAGGGCGTTATTCCAAGCAATATTTATATCTCAGATGAGTTAATTCTCCCAATTTGGACCACTATTAATATTGAAAATCTTATGTATGAAAATCTTGATCGTGCCAAGATACTGAATTCCTATTTTCCTCAGTGATTGAATTTATTTTTGTTTTCCATCTACCAATGGTTAAATTCCATACAATTTGACGAGATTATTATAAATAATGTACTTTATATTATCAAATGGCTGCACAGTTGACTATGAATACCACGAACCCGTGCTCGGCTGACCCTGGCTGTCTTTGCAATTTTTACAATCCTGCCGAGACCAGAGCTTAGGCAGTTTAATCGGGCCAGTATGGATTAATTGAAATCATGGAAAAAATATATAATTTTATACAGTGGAAAACGTATTTATCCTATGTTGAAATGCATGAAAATTTTTAGATAGTTAAAACGGTCTTGTTTTAAAAAATAACCACTTCCCTCAACATTTTTGCTGCGAATAAGCTCTGAGACGGTCCAGGATGCCATCACGGAATGGTTCTTAATACTGGCCTCCTTAAAACATGTACTACTTTCTGCAGTATTCAGTTTGTTTCATGATTTATATGTAACTAACTAGATGAGCCTAATCTGATGCAGTTAGTTTCATAATGTTCATATTTACTCTATAATGCGGGATTTCAGACACTTTAGTACCCTTGGAAACCGAATATTGATGAATTAGAATGATCAGTGAGTGAATCTTGAAGATTTAAGTAGGTTCTACGGGTATCGGAATTTCTGCTTAAAACTCCTCCCAGAAATCATGGTTGAATTCTTTATTCATTTCAGTCCCATTTCTGGAATAAGTATAGCAACGACCGTTTTGTAAAAAAATATAATGCAATATTGTAACTAGCCAATAACAAGTCTTATATAAACTACTGTTTCATTTATCTCAAAAAAGGATACAATTCATATTTGAAAGTTTAAATTTAGCTCCAACTGAAGTTGCATTGTGACAATTGTACTCTTTAGCATGTTAAAATCCATAATAGTAAACAAAGGGAAGTAAACAAAAAAAAACTTGCTATGGGTTTGACTCTAGAGTTCAGTTTGTATAGGGTATTTAAATTTAACTTTCGCTAGTATTGCAGGGATTCTGACTCCTGCAGACATTTAAAAAACAGTCATTAATAACTACCAAAGGAAAACAGAACAATAAAACTTTATAAATTATAAGTAACCTTTCACTTCCTTTGGAAAGTGATGCAGGTATTCCTTCTGCTGAGGCCCCGTGTTCAAATTTCTGGTCTGAGGAAAGTTCAAGGTCGCTTTTCTGAAGCCGTCCTCCACTAGAGCATCCTTCAATTGTGTTACAATCGTGATGAACTTTTCCTCCGCCTTGGAGCCATTTTTCTCCCAATATTTCTCGTCTAAAGGTATTTACTATCACGTCAAGGTCCGTTAATACCTCACAAATCTTCCGGAGAATTATCAGTTGCAAAAACACAGACTCACTGGTTTTGGCTGCAGCTGCTTAAAAGAACAAAATTAAGTTCAAGAAGCACACATTGATAATTTGTGTAGAATGTTGTGCCTGAATACTTTAGGTAAAACTTGCAATTTGTTATTTTTATGAGTTTGAATCGACTGTTTTCTTCGCTTGAGAGCTTTCTAATGTCTCCAGTTCTTCAAAGAATTCTTGTTGCTTCTGCGGATAAAAACGAACAAGGAAGAATCATTAGATTCATGATTTCCAAAATATTGAAATAACGCTGCTGAATTATAAGATCAACAACATCCAATTATACCTTTCAATTATATGGGAAAATAGTGGAGGTGCTCTTTCTCTTCCTTCAGCCAGCCGTTTCCTAATTTTGCCAAATATAGAGTGTAACTTCTGGAGGGGTCCTCCAGCATGAGTTGTGATGTAAAGAACTTTTCCTCGGCATGGAACTATAATTTCCTCAGGGGCTCATCGTCGTTTGGAAGGTTTTAAAAACTGGGTCAACCAGTGCGTCGTAAATCTTATGAAGCTTTCAGCCAAATAAAAGTTTCGGTTAAACAAAATACTCAGTGGTTCAGAACATGCACTTCCTCCACTCGACCCTGTTGAGCTCCTTCAACAGTTATCATTGTTTACAAATTCATCTAATCACAGTCTTTATTGTGGATATGTAGTCTAAAATTTCTGCAACTTATTTGTTCTAATAATTGATATAAAAGAATATAATATTTTGCAATTCGACACGAAGAACAAAACAACAACTTTTCTCTAAAACAAAAACATGTCTTGAGACGAGACTTGTTTTTGTTCACTCTCAGCTGTGTTGTAGGAGTGCAAGTGCAACAGGTCGTTTTTCATATTGCCTTTTTTATCAACTGCTCTCAGCTGAAGAATTGACACTTTGTTTCATGTTTGTTTACATTTTGTATCAAAAAATGTTCTCAGTGCTACACATGGACAACGATGGCTAGAATGACGAAAATTTTAATTTTCACTGTTAGGAATTCCATTATTCCCAACAATTTATTGTTTCGTTCATTAGGGTAATTTAAACACTCATAAAAAGGCTAGTGATGGGTGGACAGAACCTCTTTCCTACTGTGTCTGAAGGAAGTTTCGAAGGAGGGGGTATGAGTTTAACAGGCGAGAAAAGGAACTTTAGATGGTGATCCAGTCGCAAGCTCTGATATGTACTAGTTGCCATTCCAAATTCTTGCACTGTCAAATTTCAAGATTTTAAATTGTTACCAACAATGATTGCTTTTATATTTGATAGTACATTTTCCGGTTCCGGTGAATATTTTTTATATTTTTGTAATAAAAATGGAATTTGTTTGTAGGGAAATTCCAGTAAAATCAGCGAGCATAATTAATCAATCCGCCACAGTTTCACCTTTTATATACTCGCTGCGCCGAAATCGTACTTTTCGTACATACTGATAGTCGCTCTAGCCCCCACTCATTGGAGTACATATGTAAACAAGACAGATTTAATACCAATTCGAATGTAGCTTCCAACGAACTCTAGTTCACTCAAACTGTACTTGGTAGCTGCTAATGGAGACTTTTTTTGTTTATCATTTTAAAGCAGTCATTGCATGTGCGAAACAATTTTAAGAAAGATAACAATGAATGACTCATTGCACGAATTGGGTGCCACTTCCCGAACACTTGACAGCACAAAAAATTTCCATGTTGCAGTTGGTTGAGGCTGTGTCGTGCATATTCATTTCATATGTTTGGTTTTGTTGTTCAGGTTGTTTTCAATTGAACACTAAATTAAAAACAGGAAAAATATTATATATGCTGGCTCTAACCGGTTATACAGTAAGCACAATAGATACTATTTTTATCAAGAAAATTATATAGATTTGCAATGGAGCCCAAATCTGCTTCCGATTTTCCTCAAACTTTTGTATTTAATTTAGGGATTGTGCGTTAATTGGATCAACCTGTCGCTCCCACACCCTCTGCAAACAAAAGACTTGCTTGGTTACAATTTTTGCATGAAAACCATGTACGAATTGTACTAACACGATATTCTAAGTTGTATATATGCTTTGAAAATGTCAGACCTTTTTTGTGAGCCCATAAAAATTAGGAAGTGAACCAGATATATGAAAGTAGCGGCAACAACTAAATAGCTAGGAGTGATTTCCTTGAAATACATACATCTGTTTTTTATCCATGAATAAATTAAAAATTAAAGTCTAGACAAGTAGCGGTAGACGTTGGTGTTGATGTAGCAAAATTGTTTGCTTAAGTTGTCAATTTGTTAGTGATGGACAAGTTTCGTCAGAACAGAGCGTGACGGACGTACGGGCGGAAAGCCCCATTGGCATCGGTTTAAAGTGTGAGCCAACACTTAATATTTCTGTCTTATTCTTAATACTCAATCGTAGTCGGAAAAAAGTTTACACGACGGACAGCGTTCTGGCGTGTGCATTAAGTAGCTATTGGTTCTTGGTATAATGTGAATGTTTGTTTGATGGGGCTACATAATATAAAAAACTCAACAACACCCTTTAATTGCTCCTTTTCGTTGTTGTCTCTCAACTTTTTCTTTCTTTATCTTGTTCATGGCTACAATTATTTTTTATAGCAATTGCAACTGACTGACAAGCGTGTCTTGCAAAAAAAAAAAAAAAAAAAGAATTGGAGATTGGCCGATTTGCAAAAAGAATTTAGCAAGTTGTAACTAGTTCAAAAGGTTATTACATTGTGAGACATAGTGGCGTCAACACTAACATTTTTGCCAGTTTACTTGGCTCAAAATATAATAAATATTTTGTTTAAAAGTGCGAAATAATCTGGTTTTGAAACCACCATGAACCCATTTTGGAGCTTTGCTATAGTATCAGTAGCGATTGTGACTGTTGGGCAAGTTTCTGGAGAATGTCAACCGCCTAAGAAACTAGCCTCATTTGAGTGGGTAAGTGAATTGAAAATATTGGAATACTAACTTTAATTGTTAATTATGTATATATCTGTTTTAGCATCCAAAGGAAGCCAAAGAAGGAGGTTTTTACACTCCTTATGCTATGCGAAATGACACTAATGTCGTTAAAGAAATGCTCCAGGGCTCTAGTCTCAATCCCGACCAGGATTTAAAGAAACTTTGTATCAGACTCCAACTTTCTGAGGATGGAAAGGACGTCTCGGTGTTGGGAAGTAACAATGTTACCTCGCATTTTAAGTGCAATCGGTTAGGGGAAGGAAAAGAATGGAGTTTTGACTGTCAGCATCAGCATGAATCTGGGAAAGAAGGTGATTATCTTAACATAAATGCCTACATGCTCACAATTATACAGTCCAGGCTCAAGACATTTATTAAATATCCAAACGTCATTTATGTAAGACTTTTACGACCACTACAAATTGGTTTATAAGACGAATGAGAAGTGCAACATTGTTGAAGAAACCTCAAAAAGTCGCTTGAAACTGGCGTAAATATTTTAAAACACACAAAGCCCCAGATTGAATTTAAAATCCCATACAAAAAAAAATATGCATGCAAAATTACAAATGCAACAATTGAAATATTCAGTTTGAATTCAAAATATCCCAACACTCAAACGCCATTGAAAATGGTAATTATGACTCTATACTTATTCACAACTATTATAAATGCCTTATGGACTGTATATTTTATGCTTATTTGTGAATGAAATGGTGTATGTATACGACTTAACTTTGATCTGGCGTATTTTTTTTATAGATTTTAGCCACAAAATGTATGTGACTTTTACTGATAAGAAGACATTTGCATTCGTTGTCCGCTGCTGGAACAATGGACTTAAGGGATGGACTGTGTTCTCAACTCGGAAGGAGCTTCCAGAAGACACCCATTTTCACATCCTGGAGCATGCCAAATCCCAAGGATTTGAGACTGCGCATGCGCTTCCAATCAGTTACAAATCATGTAGAAAGTAGACAAAAAATATTACAGCGAATATATAAAGATATATAATTTTTATACATAAACAGTTTATTTACTTTTAATAAAATGTCAAATGGAAAATTTACTGCTTGACCTTTATGAAAGCGTTAACGGCCGTATTGATTAGATTGGAAATTGTAAAATATAGCCGACTTGACTAAAATCGCTTGAAGCAAAACATTCTATTAGATGGGTGTGGATCCAAGTTTTGACAGAATTTTTATAGGTAGACAGTGATTGGGACTGTGAAGGTGGATGAATATGTAAGGCCAAACAATATTGGAAATCGTTACTTTTAGCGACGCTTCATTAGCTGCAAACGAGCATTTATGACGCATGTTGATGTTTCGATAGTGTTTTAATCTATTAAGTCGTAGTTAGTAAATGAATATATGTGTGGCTAATACGCATGGAAAAGATTAACTGAAGAAGACAAAAGATGGGAACTAGTTAGAGGATCATTTTATGAAATAACGTAACTAATCCGTGAAATTAGTTAATACATGTATGAATATTTGACGTATATAGGCATATAAAGTTATTTGTTAAAATGTTTATTCGTTGGGAGGGGAGAAATTTCATGGGAAGCTACACTAGAATATTTTGCGGTTTCCTCACAACAGATAAATGCTAAGAAGGTTCTAGCTGTTTTGAATCTGATTTCGAAATCTCCAGTGGTTTTCGCTTCTACGGATGGGAACTCAAAGTCAACAGCATCTTATTATGTTTAAGCCTTAATCTGTGAGAAAAGGTTGCTGTGATGAAACCTATATTATATCATTGTTTTTATCTGTTTCTGTATGAAACATTATGAATTTGTTCACGATTATGATATAAGCTAGATAATGGTTAGTAATCAAAACGATTTTGGTTAGATAACTTAAATGATCCTATTAAGTTTTTTTGGTATAAACAACTGTTTTGGTACTAACAGCAGCTAACAACACGTAATTTGGGTTGTTCCTGGTTCATAAAACCAAAGTCTCAACATGTTTGATATTAGGATAGATTTCAGAAATAGTCGGCAATAAAAATTGCTGGAGAAAAATTTAATATGCATACGTAAAACGGAGAATAGTGGAATTGCATAAGCGCCAAACATGGCGATTTTACGGTTGAAACAAAGTCGTACTCCTTTATCGTAAAACTGACTAATAAAATGACGTGGGAGGTTAAGGTCATGGGTCATCTGTCAAATTCGAGCAACAATCGACAGGGAAATTACACCAAATCAGCCAGAGTTTAACTAAAAAATACCCAACCCGGGACAGCTAAGGCCATAGATTCTTTGTTCCAAACTCCGTAGTGGCTGGCAGCAAGTTTTCGGGTTAAATAAAGCAGTTCTTGGCCTGAATTTTCATATTATCTCCAAGTCATGGCTATCCTGGCGTTGAATATATCCGTTTCCAATCAATCTTGTGGCAAATGAAGCTATTTTGGATTATTTCCATAATCATTTTGAATACAAACCAAATTTTCGTACACATATACTATATTGTTTATTCTGGGTTTTTAAAACCTTAGTTTCAATGTGTTGCTTGAAATGTCAATGAGTCAATATACCTAACTGGCCATGCAGTTTTAATTACAAAAGCAACCAATTATGCTTTAGAATTTTGTTGATATTTTATATTAATTACTAATGTCCCTTCTAAAACTAGATAGTGGACTACTTTATTGTCAACAATGAAGATCTATAATAGCCTCGGAACTTGTCTTCACGAACATGGGTGCATATCAAATCCATTTTTAAGCCTTTGTTATCCAAGCAACACTTTGTTGTTAATTTTTCCCTTAACACATAACGCTATTGTATTGAGTTATGACAAGTTTGAGCCTAACAAAATATAAATTAATCCCAAATCTTCAAGCAATTACATAAGAGACTGTTTGCATACAAAGATCATTTTCCTCCACACACTAACTTTACCATAAAAAAGTCTTCGTTTTGTAAGAACTCGTTGCCATACAACTTAATCATCGTTACGCTCTTTAACATTGATAAGACGGACTGATTACTAAACACTTAAAACTATTCCTAACAGAGCTACGACCCTTTTTGCTCTGAGCATGACAACCACCTCCTGAATGAATACTTAAAAAGAGAATGGAAAATGCTCATAAAATTAACACCTGTGCAATTTAACTACTTTAATGTTTCTAACACTAAAATAAAACCAGGATTCACTTCAAACCAATTTTAAAATTGTCTCTCCAATTTAATATGTAAAATGTAATTAAAATTTGTAAGGGTGTGACGAGCCCTAAAAAATCTCCCGAGTACCGAGTCTCATGTAACTTCCAAAATCGTATTACTCTTTTGTGTAATTCATCAGCAAGGAAATTCACTGACTAGTTTGTAGGGATGAACCGAGCCCAAAAAAGACGGCCGAGCACGTAGCCTTCAGCAATTTTGAATTTTACCGGCGTTGCTCACCCGGCTCGACGAAAATATGGCATCTTTTATTTAACTGAAAAATAGTTAAAACCTAAACATACCCGACATAGATCCCGTGCATTATTTAAAATTTCAAACAAATACACATTTCTCTTGTGAAAACTTCCCATTTTCATTCAACATATTTGAACTTTGAACTAGAACCAGCGTTTTACCAAAGCTCGGTACACGGGGAGCTTTGAAACAATCTAAAAACCAGCCGGGCTCAGCGGCTCACCCATTCCCTGCTCGTCACATCCCTATTAGTCCTCCCCATAAAAAGATTCCTAGAGCGTCTCTATAGCATCCAAATTTAGCATAGAATGTTCCAATTTCACAGATAAATGATCTGTAACGCCAACAACGTCTACTCTGTATTCAGCTTATCCCTCCATATGAATATGGAATATAATGGAATGACGTTAAACCTACAAAATCCTATTTACCATTATCTACTAAAGGGCACTAGTAACAAAACGCCGGCGCAACGACGCATGCATAATAATATATTACAGCATAACCCTATCCCTTTGCTATGTGGTAAGAGGGACGATGACCAAAGACCTATTTATCTCTAAAAATGGGAACCTTTAAACGCTAGCCGCATACAACAACCTGTTGTGCATGACAGGTAAATTGTATTATATAAGACGTATTATATACAGGATGTCTAGGTGGTCGACTATTTTTTTGGAAGAATCTCGCAGCTTGTTTTGTCACCGTTTTTTTCTGTGTATGTCAGGGTCCTTGCACGTTATACTTTTTTTTTTTTTTTGCAGCTGCACGCAGAATAATATTTTTATAGACAGTAGATGAGTGGAGGTATTATGGAGATGACCGTTGTGCCATCATTGTGAAAGGGAGTTTTTACACTTAAGGAAATCATCGTAAAGGAAATTACGTGAATTTTAT
>JAAXOA010004305.1:0-10432 GCA_036561885.1 Salina celebensis
GATATAATGGACAGAACGAAATGTTCGCAGAATTATCAAAGATATGCCCAATGCACCCAGAAGCACTGTCACAAAGCCTTGGCCGTATTGATAATCTGACTCGTTACCCGGCAAAGTACCAAACGAAGGAATTTGAGAACTTGAAACGGCATCTTATACAATGGCACTTTGAAAACGAAGAGAGAATCTTAACGGAAGAAATTGCGAAGTGTGGAATTGTAGCCGTCATCGCTCCTTCGTTGACACTTGCATCAATAAAGAGAAATCTTGTATTCAAAGGAATTTTAGTAGATATTGGAACAGAAGACATTTCTAATGGTGCGAAGGGATACAACATGGATGGATTCGTTAGCATGGATTCCTTGAGGCGACTTTGGGGAATGCATGAGTCTGGAATTATCAATTGGTGGCATACATATCTAGACCCATTTCGAAGACTGGGAAATACACCGGATATTGTTATTGTGACCGCTGCAAAAATCTCTGGTAACATTCTTGTGGTTTTCGTCGTACTTTTGGTAGGTATTTCCATATCACTACTTGTATTTTGCGCTGAAAATTTTTCTGTATTACCATCAATCATATCAGCTCTCTGGAAAAGCATGTGGTCAGTATTTGCCGGCTGGCTTGCTAAAGAGTCGGACACTGTTGTTGTTCTACAAGTAAAGCCTGTCAATTTACAGGACTAAAATGTCTAGCTGAGAAGTAAAGTCGACTGCTTGACAAAGTTTAATGCGTCAAACTTTTTTCGTCAACATTGCATTATTGATGATAAATTACGAATTCTTTTACAATTTCACAATTTTTATAATGTGATCTCAACAGAAACTTTCAGTTTTTATTTCATCTCGTACATACTACTAATGGCTTAGGCTTGTACTATGTGAATGTCAATTAACCTGAAACGTATAAAATGATTTAGTGTAAGTAAGATAATTAAATTATAATTTCTGGTTTTTGAATTTCGGGTACTCACAAACCCAACCGTTTCATTTTTTACATTTTACCAAATCATACACCCTTCTAAACGCCAAATCTGAACCTATTACAACTAAACCCAAACATTGTTTGAGATTTGCATAACCATACTATAAGCAATTTTCTGAGATGTTATTTAGATATGTAATCAAAGAAAGATGTCAATGTTTAGGAATATGATGACCATCGAGAATCTCGCTCAGAAAGTTTCTGGGAACAACTGAAGGCTTTGAGAATGTCATAATTTGTGAGCTTTCTTAATGTAGAGTTTGTAACAGGCTTAATGTAAATGCAGGTAAAATTGTAGAAATGTTGTTGTGATTAATTAGTTGACACCAGCACAGTATACAATTTAAGTTATTATCCCAATTTTATGCGTCATTGTTTGTATGTAATTACTTACCCTTTATCTAAATATATTATTTTATGTTACAGAGGTTATATCGATGTTACACAGGGGGAAGACTATAGTTTTTGTTGAATAGGACGATTTTATTTTGTAACATAAGCAGCAGGATATTTTGAATTAAAAAAATAATCAGCAGTTCTGCATTTTGTGACTACATTGTGTACTAATGTTAAACTAGGAATAATAATATATTAACATAGAACTAACATCTATTTGAGTGTTTCTTTAAGTAAGGTTCTGGGCTATATTTGACTTCACTCACTCTGATTTTGAAGACAATAATATCATTAAAAAATTCAGTCATAAACGATGTTGGTTAACATTCCAACGACAACGACTTCCCCATCGCAGAAAAACGTGCTAAATAAAATATGTATAAAAAACATTAAACCTTTCGATACCATTTGGATGATGGGAAATTAATTAGAGACTCCACGAGCTGGCCATGAAAAAAACTTCAACAAATGGTGCGATTCCAGAAGTCTTTACCATTGAACAGGTGTTTGACATGAGTAATTTTTCAAAGTTTACCAAATTGAAATTGTATTACAAACCGAAAATCGTTATTGTGGTATGATGAGAGGTGCATATACTCATTTTGTAATATGCTGCAAATGGTGAAAAAAAAGTCCGATGACAAGCACCTTTGCCTTGTTTCGAAGTCTTGTAGAGATTTTGTCTTTAAAAAGCTTATTGATTCAAGACATTTCCATAGTTGAACATGGACACGACTCGACTATGATTCAAATGTTGGTTGAATTTGTATGATCAAAGGACTGGAAGCAGAAAGAGTCTAACTCCTACAAGCTTCCATGTTCCTACGCTTTGTACTCCTGAGATGCCTTTCCAGTTACAATTCAGTGTGAACGGGAAGCCCGAAGTCATCGGTTGAGGTAAGGCAAATGTCATGGTACGCGGTCAACGTCATAGACATTTGCCTTACCTCAACCCCAAAATGAAAAAAAAAGAAAAAAAAAAAAGAAAAACGTATGCGGAAGTACGGAAGTTTCAAAAGCCCGAAGTGATCGGTTCCGAACTTCCGCATATGTTTTTTTGTCTTTTCTTTTTTTCATTTTGGTTAAAAAATGCAAGTTTCGAAAAAAGTAGTCATAGTCATGGCCATTTCCGAATTCCCGATGTTAATGTTCGTAAGTTCGTAGTTAACACGGGATTGCTGGAGTTGAAGTGACAATAAAGCACGTCATCAAATGTATAGTATAATGGCCTCGAAGTTCTTCGCTTTTTTTTATACCCTTCGACTTCTTTCTGTAACGATCTTACTATTTAACTAGTTATCCTTACGTGGGCAAAATATTTAGTTGCGTTGCGTTTAATTCTTCTAAATTTAGTTAGGTTGGGATTGCCGGAGTCAAGTTGACGATAAGGCACGTCATCAAAAATATGTATAATCGCTGAAAAGTTCGTCGCTTATTTGATATCGCTTTCAATTTGTTTCAAGAAAGTTCTAACTATTTTATTAGTTATCCTTATTTGAGCAAAATGTTTAGTTGCATCACATTCACTACGCAACTACGTAAAGCTATTGCTAGCGTAAATGATGACAATTTTTGTTTTTTTCAGCCATAATGCTTGATTTCAACTATGATAGCTTTCAGAGTCAAACCTTGTTCATTTTCCAATAATATTTTAGACACTTCTTTAATATCAGTCATAACGTTGGTTTGGATGGTTTATTTCGACGTGTGTTAATGCATGGTTTTGTTGTTGTTTTAGGATGGATCAAGACATTACCACAGCATAAAAGAAACGAAAACTGGAGCATGAATCATTTGGTAAATACTTACCTAATGCAAAGTGATTTAAATTCTATTATTATTAAGTATATTATTGTTATTATCACAATGATTTTTGTTTGCAATTTTCAAAAACTCCTGAAAATATTTTTGGTTTTTTGTTATGGTTGTTTGGTATAAAAATATTTTGATTCTTAAACTTCTTAGCGCGATATAACGTAGTTGTGTAGTTGTTGGATTAAAAACAAACCCATTGTAAAAAAAATATTCTACTATCAAATCTATTTCTGTTTTCATTTCCTGCATATGCATCCTGCTAGGTCGGTTAGATAAAGTTAAAAAAATCTCCATCGATTATCCACGCTGTGTAAGTTTCATACAAGCTTTATTCTAACACAGTTACATGTCAAGCTAGAATATATCTTTTGGCTGGATAGTAATAAGCTCAATATTTGGATGTGACAAAACTGTGACAAGCCTGACACCGCAGCATAGAAAGCCAATATATCGATCAAGCGAATGGTGTTTTGCAATAATCGATCAAGGGAAACCCAGTCGGAGCCCGTAGAATGGACAGTAAGAAAAAGCTAGTAGCACAGTTCTCACATTCTAATATAACCTGGATTTCTGTTTATTTGTTTCTATTTGCACAAACTTTACGATAACATAGATTTTTTAAGGTAAAGCAAACGTTGAATTGACATGGTAGTGCCAATGAAAATTATTTTGTTACGATAACGCTACTTTCCATTCTGGCAAAAATCTTATTTTGAACCTGTCAGTTTTCATAACGAAAAGCTGTTTTGCTGTTATTTAACGTAATACAAGCTAGTAAATCTTCAACGTGGAGCATATCTATTTTTCATTGATCCCGTTGATCTTATAAACACATAACATGGCGTGCTTCTGCAAAATTTACGGTCTTATCCTGCCGCTTGTCTTATATCTGCTCGGTGTTAATGGTAGACGAATCTTTAGTGTTGAAGAGGAATTGCTAAGACGGCCAAACGATGCTAAAGTTCTAGCGAATCTAGAACTCAAACGTAAACTAAACGAATACGCCAGCCCAATTGCAAACCTAAACGATTTGTTATATACATTTGCAAACGAAGATTGTATGGCAGTTTTAAATAGCTATAGAATTGTCGACTTACCCATGCTCGGCTATCCGGTAATCTCAATAAAACCACAACCTGTTTACGCTGAGTTTGCAGGCACATTCAATACATACCACAGTGTTTTGTGGTACCCGACGAGTTCTGCTAATATGAATATGACCGAAAGCAGTGCGTACAGCCCCAAATGGAACTTGGGCTGGGATCCTTTGGGTGTGAGACTCTACCTTGAACAGTTTTCAATGGTTCATAAGCCCTGGCGATGTCAAATTGAATTAACTATACAACTGCTTATTCTTCGTAACAACCGTATAAGTCGACATGGTGGGATTCTTATGTATTCCAAGCGTCCCCCACTGGTTCCAAGGATTGAGATAATGGTTGATGTACCAAATGAGACGTTGAACAATCCGAATTACCAAGAGATGTGTACCAAGTCTATGAAGCGCCAAGATGGTTTTCATTTTCTATCGCCAATATTCATAATAGCCAACTTAGTACCGCTGCTTATTTCGCGAACTGAGTACAAATATATCACCGAAATAACTGAATACAAGCAATGCCGTCCTGAGATCGTGCAACCTATCCAGGTTTGGAAAAATACTAAGCATGAGTACTTCAGCCGAAGGATTTCGCAGCACAGGTACATTCATATTTCTGAAAGCCATGAACCGTCGAGGACAGATTTTCAAACAATTTTACTGAAGTGCTATAATCCACTAACGCTTGACCAGTCCACGTTCGAGAACGCACTACACAATGTTAAGTCATGGAATTACAAAATACTCACCGCTCAGGCCTACATATTCCACGTGATTTTCGGTAATTATTCCATTGTCAATTCTTTCGATGAGAAAATTTGCTCAACAGAGAGCGGGACAATGAAAAAGCACAGTAGTAGGGAACGGGTCAATCACCATCTCGATATCGATGATCCACATGAAAATATTATTGAGACAACGTTGAAGGAATCTCTTGTCGTGTTTAACAATACAGCATTCACCCTCCGATTTATAGTATGTGGTTCTCGAAAATTTTCAGGCCTACCTTTCGATCAACTACAAAATGTGTTCCTCCTGAATCTGTGGATAACTCTTTTAATTGTTTTCATTAGCACTTCGGCCATCCTTGTGAAATTATCTGATAAAAATGAAAGTATTACGTTTCCAGGGCAAATGTTTGCAATATTAAGGTGTTTGCTTGAGCAAGGTGACCAATACCGCTTCAAAAAGGACAAATACCGTCACGTTAAACTTGTCTTGTTTGGAATCTTTGGAGCTTGTCTCCTATTAAGTAATGCATACAGAAACAAGAACGTGTTTGAAATGGTCTTACCACGCCAAAGACTAACTTATCAGAAAGTGTCCCAATTGCGTGAAGAAAACTTCACCTTTTTTACGCAAACACGACTGTTCTATTTGGAAGGAATGGAATGGACAATTAAAGACAAATATTTGGAGTTTGCTAGACCTAAAGGGAAGACAATAGATAGTTTAAAATTCTATAATTCGTGGATTTTCCGGACAAAATGGGAAAACGGATGGATATCCTGGACGTATTGGCATACAGGGGAATTGAACATATATCTTCAGTCTCAAATAAGCCCAACAAAAGATGAACTGTCGTCACAGTATAATGGACAGAACCCGATGTTAGCAGAATTATCGAAGATATGCCCAATGCACCCAGAAGCAATGGCACAATGCTTTGGCCGCATTGATAATCTGACTCGTTACCCGGCAAAGTACCAACCGAAGGAATTTGACGACTTGAAACGGCATCTGGTAGAATGGCACTTTGAAAACGAAGAGAAAATCCTAATGGACGAAATTGCGAAGTGTGGAAATGTAGCTGTCATTGCTCCTGCGTTGACACTTGCATCACTAAAGAGAAATCTTGAATCTAAAGCAATTTTAGTTGATATTGGAACAGAAGATATTTCAAATGGTGTAAAGGGATACAACATAAATGGATTCGTTAGCTTGGATTTATTGAGGCGAGTTTGGGGAATGCATGAGTCTGGAATTATCAATTGGTGGCATACATATCTAGACCCATTTCGAAGACTGGGAACCACACCGGATAATGTCATCGTGACCGCAGCAAAAATCTCTGGTAACATACTTGTGGTTTTCGTTGTACTTTTGGTGGGTATCTCCACATCACTATTTGTATTTTGTACTGAAAATTGGTCAGTATTACCATCAATCATATCAACACTCTGGAAAAGCATGCGGTCCGTCTTTACCGGCTGGCTTGCTAAAGAGTCGGACGCTGTTGCTGTTCTACATATTAATGTAAAACCTGTATTGTCACCGGATTAAAATGTCCAGTTTAGATGTAAAGCCGATTGCCGAGCCGAAGTTTAATGCGTCAAACGTTTTACCACAATATTGCATTATTGATAAAATAAGAATTCTGTTACAATTTTACAAATTTTTTAATGTGATCTCAACAGAAACTTTCACTTTTTATTTCAACTCGTACACATTACTAATTGCGTCGGCTTGGTTTATGAGAATGTCGACTAACGTTGAACGTCTATAATAATTTAATGTAAGGAAATTTAAGTATGAATTTTAAGCTTGAATTTGGGGCTTTGACAAACGAAACAATTTCATATTTTACATTTTACCAAATCATACACTCTTCTAAGCGCCAAATCTAAACCTATTGCTTCAAACCGAAATATTGTTTGACATTTGGATAACCATACCACAAGCTATTTTCTGGGATCTAGTTTAGGTATTTAAACAAAGAAACATGTCATTGTGTAAGAATATGATGAGTGGAGAATCTCGCTCAGAAAGTTTCTTGAAATTTCTGTAGGCTTTGAGGATCTGTCATAATTTGTGCTCTTTCACGATGTGTGAAATAGCAGACCAGCTGGTAATACATGTAGAATTTTTTTGTGATTAATTAATTGATACCAGCATTGTATACAATTTAAAGTATTACACCAATGTAAAGCGTCTTTGTTTATTTGCAATTACTTACCCTTTCTCATAACTAATGATACATAATATTAAGTTATTCAGTTCATATAGGCGCATATTGCGTATTGCGCATAAGACTATAACTTTTGTTGAATGTAACGATTTATTTTGTGACTTAAGCAGCACGATATTTTAAAACGAAAAATTAATCAGCAGTGTTTAGTTTTAAGACTATATTGTATACCAATGCTAATCTAAGAATATTATAAACCGCTCAAGCACAATTTCCAAAAGGAGCGAAAGATCTAAGCATTAAATCAATGCGTTAAAACATTCAACCAAAATCTAACGCAATTAATACGTTAAAGCATAACGCAGTTATCGCGTTAAAACATAACGCAGGTAACGCCTTAAAATATAGCGTAGGTAACGCCTTAAAACATAGTGCCGGTAACGCGTTAAAACATATGTCAGTTAGCAAGTTAAAGCATAACGCATAGTTAAGTTTAATTGCAATTAACTAATTAACGCTTAATGCTATAGATCTGAGATTTACACCAGTGCATTCCTGGGAATCACGGAACGTGTGTGCAAAATATCATCAAGATCTGGTAGAGCGATCACGAGATACCATGTTTACGGACGGCCAGACAGACAGACGGACAGACTACCACGACGATTTAATAAAGCAGCTTTCGCTCCTTAATATAATAGGAAGTAAGAACTAACGTTAACTGTTTGTAATCGTTTCTTTGAGTAAGGTTCCAAGCTAGTTTGTATGTTTGGCACAACTTACTTTGATTGTGAAACAATTTTTTTTTATTAAACTCATAACTTTATTAAACAATACAATATAAAAGACAATATCTCAATGGATTTGCTTAACAACAAATAGCTATTAATGTAAGAATCGTTACGAGAATTTTATTCAGGTACCAAATAGCATAACGTCCCTATTGTCTTCCAGCTAACATTACAACAGAATTCAGTCATTCGCTCGGTTGGTTAACATTCTGAACGACTACCTACTTAATCGCAGAAAAACGTGCAAAATAAGTGTACAAAAACAATAAATATTTCGAATTCATCGGGAGGATGGGAAATTACTTAGAGACTATACGAGCTGGCCATGAAGATACTCAATCAAATGGTCCAATTCAAGAAGTCTTTTACGTGTAACAGGTATATGAGATGAGTAATTTTGCGAAGTTTGCAAAATTTTATTACCAACTGAAAATCGTAATTCTGGTGTGATGACAGAGGTACCTATACTAATTTTGCGTTTTGCTTCAAATGGTGAAAAATTTTCCGATGCCAAGCACCTACACCTTGTTTCGAAGTCTTGGAGAGAGCTTGCCTTTAAAGGGCTTCTTGATTCAACAGACATTCCCATAGTTGTACTTGGACACGACCATAATTCAAATGTTGGTAGAGTTTGCATGATCGAAGGACTGGAAGCAGGAAGAATGATTATTCCCTCAAGTGCCCATGTTTCTACGCTAAGTAATCCTGAGATGCCTTTCCAGCTACAATTCAACGTAAACGCGATGCCCGAGGTCATTCCTTTTCTTATGGAGTACCACAATAATATTACGTCAATAAGAGCATGGTACAATGGAAATACCGGACCTTCACCTCCAAACACAACACTCCTGATCACTGGACCGCTTGTTCTTCGCAATCTCAGATGAGATGTATATTGGTTTCTTTTAATGGGAAAGATTTTAAGCCTCTTCATTTACTAACTTCGCAACTAGCTGATTGATCCAAGCTTCTGAATAAATTTGAATACCGGGTCTGTGACGCTAACGTTGAAAATGTTCCCATCAAATTGACTCATCTTACGATGCAGACAAACTCGTTTGGGACAGCTTCCTGGCTTGAAACACAAAACTTACCCGGTTTAGTTGGACTTTCTTTGTGCTGTTTTGGTGACATTTGGTTTCGACCTTGGGTACGCGATATTGTATCGAAGTTTCAAAATACTTTGGAATTTATCCAAGTGGACATGGTTCTCTTTGATAACATTGGGCCTTATGAGAGGGACACTCATCCACTTGAAATTTGCAGCATGCCAAAGCTAAAAATCTTTAAAGTAGGCGTTCCTGTTTTTAGTCCCAACGGCGTCGAGCTATCCTATATGGTACCATGCTTAAGGTCTCTTCATCTGGCGATTCGGGAAACGACTGGTTTGAGAATGATACAACAGTCCAACTTTGCAGAATTAAAGGAGTTATCTATTTCATTTACCAGTGCAGGGGACATTACTCTGTTGTCGAGGTGAACGAAAATATGCAGCGTCAATGGCACGAGTGTAGTGGAAAGATTCTTTCAAGTCAACGACTGCTTTCATTTTTGATAGACTCCTTAGGAAAGTGTGTTGTTGTGTTTGTTCTCGAATCTGACAATTACATAGTCTTCGAGTAGAAAATTCTCAAAATTGAGGTGACATGGTAATGCCACCTTTGTGGGTGTTGGTTGCTCTCAATTGAGCAACAAAATACAACAAATCGTAACCCTGAAAACTCCGAATGTGGTTTGTTTTCAAAATATCAAAAAAGCTAAACTACATTTTTATTAAACGAAATCAGAAGTCAAAAAAACAGATCAATTAATTCTGCAAATACACGTTCTAAGTAAAACCAGACTGAATCATATTATTTGGAACAGTACAGATAGGTATGTGCGAAACAACAAATTCAATTAACATTAATCTAATTCTTCAATTAAAATTGCATCAAATATGCGAAGAAGTAACACCTCCATGTATGTGGTAAGAAGATCACGTCCAAGGGGTCCAATGAATATGTCATTTGCTCGTACTTGCGTTCTGATATAAGTCCTCTGGCAACCATTATAGAAAATATAAAGAATCTATATTAATAATATATTTTATGTAATGCAACAATTAATATTTCAATTTTAATTACCTGTAAACAATTTAAAATATTTCATCTTATAAAATGTAATACTCAAAAACGTATATCAGTGAACTCCCCTGGTACTGGGATGCTGATATGTATTAAACTATTAAACTATTAAACCATAACCGCTACTCTTGTCTCCATTGTTCCTCGCCTGGCATAAACGAATCTTGTTGGAATTTTTACTGCGAAAATACCTCCTCTATACTGATCCATCGTAAAACAAACTACTCTCATGTACATCATCAATCAACCTCGCAAAGCGGAGGATAAGTAAGCACCGAAGAAAGAATGGTAACAAAATGATGATGGTAAC
>JAAXOA010004307.1:0-10429 GCA_036561885.1 Salina celebensis
GTAAGTGAACGTAGGAAGCAAGAAACATTTCGTCCATGTATCTTTTTTCCAGAATCCTCAATTTGAAAGCAGTATATCCAGATTTGTTTGCAAATATGGCGCAAATGTATAGCAGCATTTCTAGGACAAGAATGATTGTTATGATGTACCAACTTAAGGCAATTTTAATGGACTTGCAGTATTCCAGTTGAGATTTTGCCGAGTTCCAATTTATGATGTGCTTTGGGCGCCAGCGAAACTTTTGTATGTTCCCTAGCAGTTGGTATGCGTGAAGCATCAATTTAGTTGCCATTGTAATGATGTTGGTATCAGTTCGGTTAGAGGGTTAAAAAACAACTTTTGGAATATTTTAACTTTCTTGATACATACGCCTAATGTTCCATCATTTGGAACTGAAATAGACTTTTGCTGATAAATACGATAGATAACAAAATGCTGAAGTAGAAGTAGCTAGATGTGGTGTTTCACCAACGCGTTTGCTCATTTTACAACGCTTCCAAGTTTAGACGTCAAATAGTCAAATATTAAAACACAATAGCAGTTTTAGTGCGGTAAAGTCACATGCCTACTTTTCTGTTGGGTTTAAGGTACACGCTAATCAGGGAAATACTTTGGAAGGTAATTACTTGTCACTGGCGAAAATACGCTGGAGTATTGAACTGACTAACTGCTGAATCGAGGGATTGACAGATTGTAGACAGACAGAGAACTTTGGCGATTCCTTTAAAGTGCCTTACGCGTGTTGGAATAGAGCACATCGATTTGAATCCATAATTTAAGTGGGCTGTACTCGATTTGTGATATATATTTTTTGATGGAATATTTTGTATAAATAGAACTAGCAAAAGAACTATTTCAGGAGCAACCAAATTACATAGATATATAAATAGCTTATAGAACTAACAAAAGAACTATTTCAGGAGTAAACAAATTACATAGATATTTAAATAACTTAAGCTAGACAATTCGACCCGACACGTAACGCATATATTCTAGATATGGACAAACATGCTCTACTCAGACTTAATACTGACCGAGTACAAATTAATTGAAATAATTTGTGCGGCGTAATTATTCACGCTGGGAACTATCTCACCAGGAATTGCGTATTTACATCAAAATTCATTGATTACTAGCACCATAGGAAAAATAAACGTATCGCGCACCCCGTAACCAGCACGAGTTCTCGTGCGCACATACTCATGTTTATTATACTATGGATGAATTAAGTATGTTATGATGTGACAGAATACAACGCTATTATTGTGTTCCTTGTTCAATAATCAAATAGATAACTTAAACCTGTAATAACAAGATACTATGCTTATATGTGTTGTTTTCCTATGTTATTTCTGCCAATAGGAATAGAATAGGGCGGTTAAACTTTTAAATATTATAAATTAATTCCTATTTTCTTGGCTCTTTTTGTAGTTCTGACATCAAAGCAAAGAACATTCAGAGTAAGGAGAAGGAGAACCAATGTTTTGAAAGAACTTACGATAACATTTTAAAAGTGAGGAAAAGAACGAAAGTAGGAATCCAACTTGACATGGAAAGGACATTATGAGCGATAATTAGCCAATAGTTTCCGTGAAAATTTTCGGATTGCTGTTAATTTTCTGCTGAAGAAATTTTCCTTGTCACTAGATAACAGTCAATGCCAAACTTTTTTTACTATCGCAAAGCCTTCATGATAGTTTATGCCCTGTAGTTTGTATCTATGCTCCTTGCCTACAGCATATTATCGGATGTCTTGAAAAAGCTTCTTTGTTTCCTATTCTTTCAAGGCCTATTTCCAATTGAATCACTCTAAATGTTCACCGTGTGTATCATTCATTGAAAAACAATATCTTAAGATCAATCGACGCTCTTGTAAATTGTCATTTATGCAAACAAAACACTATTACTTCTTTTCATTTCTTGAAATAGGCTTCAACTTCATTCACGAGTGGACAAGTAAACAATTTGGCATTCATCAAAAAGGTGAAAGGTGGACGGTTTTCTATTCCTTCAAATACTTCGGTTTCCAATTCAATATTCTTTTGTTGGAAAAACATTTCAGCTAAACTCCACGGTCATTTACCATCATTCACAAAATCCGAAGTACATGCTGGAAAGTACAAATTCTGTTTAGTATTAAATACGGCTTCGGTTTTGAAACCTGAATGCTGAATTGTTTCGTTGGGTTTCTGGTTTCACCGCAGTAAGCAGAATCCAATCATTAATATGGAACTAATTCAGAGCATACTTCTTCTTCTGAGCCCCTGCTCATTACGTTTCTACTTTGATTTGCATTTCACGGTTTCCTCGACGTTCCTTGAAATGTTTGAAGCAAACCAAAAACGTTGTGCGCCCTACTACACAATCAAGCCATCAAAAATTATCGGGGCCTCTCTATTTCATTATTATCCTGTCATAAACCAACCGAAATATTATAATAAATTCCGAAATTCTTGTCAAGTTTCCATATTTGACGACGGATCAGCGGGAATAAATGCTGTAGACGATTCTATAGTAAATTTAGTCAATAATCAGCGTTTAACGTTGGAAATTCCAGTACTAAAAGTGTATGTTCTACCGATTTCCAACTGCCCGAAACGGATGCGATACAACACTCGCTTTTGTAGCTTTCCCGAACTAATGTATGCAAAGGATTATATTATGATGTATTATCGGTTCCACTACTTCTTGTGACCAAGCGAATGTACCTGGCTGTATCGGTAATTAAAGTTAGGGAAGACGGATTCCTTGTGAAACAGGCTTTAAGCCATCCCGTAGGTACTGATGAGTTCAAAAATATTGAAGAGGTCCATAAACATGCCCGCAGTATTGTCAATCTTGAAGGACAGATGTTCCCAAAGAATAAAAAACATATTGAACATTATTGGATCGACACTAAGAGCGTACAGAATGCATACATTCAACGCATTCATTCCATACTAAGCATGAATAATATCACATTCAAAAAGGCTGTCCAACGCTCGTCAGATACAAACTGGCACGTAAGTGCAGATGTATTAACCTTGCCATTTGATGCGCGATTTTCTGGATACAAGTTCTTTGCATTCATCGACAAAGATTTCTTGAAAACACGACAACGAAGTTATTCAAATTTCCCAATTATTGCCCTAACATTTCCGCTAAGATCTGAGGTATGGGCGTTCCTAATTGCTTCTTTGGCGTCAATGTTGTGCTTCATCTACGTAGCATACAGGCGATTCGTGCCACTTATGTTTCTGGCGCCAATTGTAGAGCAGGACGTCGCTGAGTCTAGGATCACTGGCACATACCGAATTGTATGTTTATGGTCTGTTTCGATGTTTTTCTTACGACAATTATACTTATCGGAGATGTATTCGCTGCTAACTGCTAAATCCGAACCAGTCCTACCAGACGGTTTGATTGAATACACTCAACGGTTTAAATTTCCTGTTTACGCAATAGGAAACCGCTTCAAAGCACGTCTGGAAAGCTATACTGGCCTCCGTAGCAGAAAGGAGGAAATGTTTAGTCGGATTTTTGTAGACTATCTGATGACACCAGACTTTCTGGATGAGGAAAAATGGAATCTGAGATATACGCAAATTACGTTAGGGAAGAGACCTATTTGGAATGGTTGTAAGTATCTTTTGGCTAAACAATCCGGACGTAGCTCATCTGTCAAATGCAGAATTAAGTTGGATACGAAACGCTTTCTGGTTCCGATGGAATTTCCAATAACCTATGATGGATCAGGAGGAGGGATGCAGCTGCTACTACTGCTACAATACGCATTGAAAGACGTCTACCAACACCCTCACGAGCCAGTTCTAAATGCTTTAACCGTCTGGATCGTGACAAAAAATATGTTTGCACCTGAAATCAAGCAGTTTCTTGGGAAACTTGAACAGGCAGGACTGCTGCGTAAGTTATTTCATGAAGAGAATGAGAGATTTACCCAAAAGAGGCTGGCCGAACATAAACACATACAGAGCGTCCTGAACTCAACCAATTCCGAGCCCATATTTAAACCAAGCATGCTTAATAGGATTGGAACATCTGGGCATTTGAAACCAAAGAGAATCACATTTGTAAATCCAAATATCGCAGAATCAAAGAAAGTGCTAAATTTAGATATTGTAGCTGCCTGGCAAGTGATATTTGCAGGGTATTTTGTTTCGACTTGTACTGTAATCATTGAAATCGTTACAATAGTTGCACCACGAGTTCTTGATGCAATTGAAGCAAACCTACGTTTAATTATGGTACCAATTAGTCAATGCATACAAACTAGAAATCGTAATATGGTTAAGATTTTACACGCACTCTTTAACCACATGCGTCCTCCAGTACCCACAATTCAAAATGAAAATGAACGAATATTTTACGACTACATCTGCACGGGCATTGATGGGCAAAGAGAAAAATAGAGAATAGACGTCTGCAGTGACCCTGGCAGATGTTTTTTGGTGTTTCTAGGGTTTTTCTACCTGTTCATATGCAGCAAATAATGCAACATTATACATGGGTTGACTTGCTTTTTGCACTACGGACTGGTTGTTTTTCATTAGAATGAACTGCCCGACTTCAGAATGTCTAGATTTAACATCCAATTTACGTTTTAAAAAAGGAATGTTTGACACGCAATGAAAAACGCCATACAGACCCGGATTAAATAACTATTGCATATGCCAGTTCCCAACTTATCATTTAGGGATGCGTAATAGTTCAAAATAACATTAGTTCGTTTTTATTTATGAACAAACTAATGCGAGATGAGTAAGGTTATTAGAAAATGCTTTTCACAATTCACAATCAGCATCGTACTGCATATGCAATATATAGTATTATCATTAAGGCCACATCGTTCTTTCCATTACGATTTATCTATCCTTTATATTAAAATTGGTATTCTTGGACAAACTTTTTGAGCGAGAGCCAAAGTTAGAATGCATGCTATACACAGGTATCGAGACTGAAAAATACAAATATGCGCTATAGTGTAAATACAATAAGGAGGGGTTGCAATGTACAGGCATCAAACATTTTCTTTGCATTTCGTTGTTCGGCGTTTTCAATTTTGTCGTAGTTTTAACTTTTCCGGCATGTAAGCATTAAAATCTTCAAGCATTTTACCTGCTTTCACATATTTCAAGTAGTCTTGAGTAAATTCTTTAACGCTTGCCTCAAGCCACTCGAATGCTGGGATGATGCTGGTATAAACAAGGGATACCTTACATTTCCCGCCTTCAACCTCGCGACCTGAAGGATCGGAGGCGTGCCATAGGGTGGCCCGGCCCTGGTGTGACTTCACATATAAAACGCTTCCTAAATTTATAAGATTATAGAGTTATCACTATCACACAGTTAAAAGTGTGCTTATACAACATATATACTAAGATTGTACAAAATGCGATTCCCAGTCCAAACTAATATAGAATGTTGCGGGAAGCTGAAGAATGAAACAAAAATTGACCTTAAGGACCGTTCCAGATTCTCTGACTTGCGTTAGTTGATGTTGTAATCCGAAAAAGATTTTGCTTTCATATTTTTGAAGTAAAGATGTTCTGCACTATGTAGTCCAAAACATGTCTGACGCCCTTTCCAATTATATTATCCACAAGATCCAAGCCACTGCAAATTCAGCGTTGAATAATAGCAAGGCCAATGCCAGGTAGTGTTTTCATGTTTTCTCTGAAGCACTAAACGCGAATACCGGTCTCGTTTTCAGTTTTGTCTATCTCGATCTGTCCCAAGTTGATTTTTAAGAGCATCAGACTATGGACTAAAGGCACACCGACTAGTTTGTGAGTTTCCATGATCTCAGCACACCTTTGCATAGTAGGAGACCAGTTATTGTGTTATCAAAGATCGAGTACAAATATGTAGTTGTCCTGTCATTATCCAGTGGACCCACTGGCTCACAGCACAATAGCAAAGGAGGAAGAGAATTGAGCAGCTTCTTAACATATAAAGAGTTCACATGCTTAAAACTGCGTCGATGAAGCTTCCACTCCGCCAGAAGACTCATCGACAAATTATTTACGCAAGGGGCCATTGGCAATGTCAAGAAGAGTTGAAGTAGACAAAATACGCTTACTAAAATTGGAAATGGTAGGAACAACGGTGTCAAGAACCTCCATCCCAGAATACAGAGCAATTGTGAAAAGATGAACATGTAAAACCCAACTCCCATGAAGATTCCAACAATAATAGAATAAGGCTTACTTCCAATTCGGTGAATGACGTGGAGACGTTGATATTGTCGAACTGAATCCAAATACATCTTCATTGATAACAACTGTCTAATGCTGTAAAAGTGTTTGGCTTGGAGTCGTGTTGAAAAAAGAATAAAAAGAAATCCGATGCAAACAGTGGACGCTGCTTCGAGACATCCCCAGATAAATAATGCAAACTGAAGTGTGCAAATCAGAATAGTTATTACAAGCTTCGATGCAGGTGTAGTGAACAGTTGTGGAATATATTGTAGGAAAATTGTCATTACAGCGGGCTGTAATATTCCCGTCCCAAAAATGATTCCAGCAAGGAGACAAACAGCTGTGATGGAGTAAACCACCATGCAACCAACAATTCCAGTGATGTCATAAACCTTCCTGTTCTTTTTTTTATTTCTGGTATATGTTGGACCTTCTCTGTTCCGAAGGAGCTGAGTATTGAATCCATTTTTAGGGCAGAACGTCATCAGGCGGTTGGTGTATTCCACGAATTCATGTCCATATGTGAAGTAGAGCCATTCCAGACAAAGCATTAGGCCAAAACCTAAGTGCACGTAGGAAGCAAGAAACATTTCGTCAATATATTTATTTTCCAGAATCCTTATTTTGAAAGCAGTATATCCTAATTTGTTTGCAAATATGGCGCTAATGTATAGGCACATTTCTATGAAAAGAAGGGCTGTCATGATGTACCAACTTAAGGCAGTTTTTAAGGAGTTGCAGTATTCTAGTTGAGATTTTGCCGAGTTCCAGTTTATAATGTGTTTTGGGCGCCATCGAAATTTTTGTATTTTCCCCAGCAGCTGGTATGCACGAAGCATTAACTTGGTTGCCATGGTAATGGCTTTGGTACCTGGTCATGTAGAAGATTAAAAAACAACTGATGGAATATTTTAAATTTCTAGATACATATGCCCACTCCACTCCCAACTTGTAACTGATATATAATTTTTGCTCGTAAGTACAATGGATATTAAAATGTTGGATCCCAATAAGTAAAAGGAGCGAGATGTAGCATTTCAACAAAGCATGTGCTCATTCAACAACGCCTACGAAATTTATATATACAACATGCAAACAAAATCGCAGTTCCAAGGCAAAGACATTTGCTATAAACGGGAATAAATAATTCAAAATTGTATTAGACTCCTGTAAGCCCGTTAGTTTGCATCATTACGAAAAGACAGTGAACCAACTAACCGCTAACAATAACCCAAGGGATAGTCAGTTAGACAGACATTTTCGACGATTTTATTTTATTTTAAGGCGCTTTTGAACAGTGCACATCGTTCTGAATCGATTATTTAGGTGGGTTGTTCTCAATTGTGTTTTTCATTTCTTGGTAAGGAGATGTATAAAAATAGAAAGCACTTACGACATAAAATCCATATGAAGTCACGTGGACATACAGGTGGATACCTGTATTAAAAGTTTTATATATTACTGAAGAGAAAAAATATTCAGTACATATCCATCATCATACTTTATAGTGTTAACTTCCTAACTATGTGTTGCCAAACTTTTTTACATCAATCTGTTAATTAATCAATCCAAACTAATTATTTTCGTTTGAAGTTAAGCTATTGGGAGGTAATAGACTCATTTGTACGAAAGAATTAATGTATGAGCTGATACGGCCCGGAAAATATTTAATGTGAGGGAACTGAAAAGATTGAGACAAAAAATGCTCTATAAATCGATAATATGGTCGGCACGTTTTGACCATGGAACAAAATGTGACAGGAATATTGGACAAAAGTTGAACAACGTGACAGCATTCTTTCTTTCCTACTGCTATATGAAGGAAAGAGTGTAATATTGCTTGCCAAACGCTCCAATAACTGAAATAGATTTCTTGAATATAGGATAGGATTTAAAATGACCATGTTGTTTTCTTCTTGTTTAGCATATCTGAAAAACAGATCGAGCAAACGAAAACAAGCATTAAATAAACACAAATGGTTTCCTGGTTGTGGATTTGAATGAGGAATTTGGTGAAAAAGTAACAACAAATTAGTTACAGTTTTGAAATAATAATTAAAGTCCAAAAGTCTGAAAGAAGCTGTTATATATAATACGAACGTTCATAATAAACGAAAACTTTAGTCAAAATCACAGAATCTTTCAGATATCTGGCCTATGGTTTACCCACAATAACTTGCAATAAGTCATACCGAACTGAACATTTGATATTTGCTATTTTTTGAGGAAAACTGTGTGAAACTACCGTATGGATATGAATACTTAACTTAAATCCTCTTTCAAGGACATATTCTCCATAATATAATTGACCAGATTTTGAACTTTTATTGTAGTTTAACTCTAACTAACGCAATGTATTCAAGACTATTCAGTTGAAGGTATTTCCATCTTTAAATTGCCGAATATTTTCATTGCAAATTACCAGTTACTTTAAAACTTCATATCATATCATAGCAAACCAGAGTATGAGGTTATTTATCGTTTGTTGGCATATTTCAGAGCACGAATAATTATTTAATGAATTTTACGAAAGGAGCCTCTGATTCGGATATTCACTTTACGCTAAGTTACATTGGTGCATTCCGAACTGAACATTTTGTAGATGTTGTTGTAAGCGGAGAACTGTATGAAAATACCGTATTGATTTACTGAAATTGAGTCTAAAGGACATATCCTAAACTATTTTATTTACCAGGTTTCTAATTTTTATAGTATTACGGCTCTAACTAACTAAATGTAATCTGGAATTTTCAGTTGAGGTATTTCCAACTGCTTAATATGATCAAAGCAAAACACTTGAAACATAAAATCTTTATATCACCAAAACCAGACGGTTCTCATAGTACATTAAAACTACTGATATTGATACAAGATATTTTACGCGCATATATAAGAGAGAAACAATTTCAAGTTTCATCATTCTATTCGTTTCAAATCTTTTTCAACTTCACCATGATCAACTTGAGACTTATCCTTTTGGTATTGGCCATTGCCACAGCGTGCCATGCAGCTGGTTTCGGAATAACACTCTTTGAGTTTGAAAACCACGAAGGTATGGAAATTTTGAAAAAAGTTACTGAAAACTCATTCCCGACTATATAAAATAAAAAATAACTGTTGTTTTTTTGGCAGGCGATTTTGTCGAAGTCAATGTGGGATTAAATGAGTGCGTCGGGGTTCCAGAAAACTGGAATGACCGCACGTCCTCAATAGATACACATGGTGAATGTGTGGAAATCTACGAACACTATTACTGCCATGGGAAGACAACTGAGCTGGCACCAGGTACTCCATCTCATTGGAACTTGACAGCTATCGGTTTCAATGATATAATCAGTTCGCTTAAAATGTGCTCTGGATAATCTGGTAATATATATATATTTAAACACAAGAGTACGCAGATTTTAGCTGCAGAAATGAAACTTGTTTTTGTTGTAGATTTTTACGTAGGACCTTGATGATAACCGACGAAAACCGATTAGACAATTTTCCTTTCGACGAGTCCCTACATAAATTCAGAAACCCGTTCCAAAGTGAATTCTGCATCCAAACATTAAATAAAACAAGCCTATTGATTTGTCAACATGTAAAGACTATGTTATTTATGGACATGGATCACTTGAGGCTCCTTGAGTTTCTTTATGGGTTTTACACATAGGCCATGGAAATATTAATCCTATTCAACCATCCTTTTGATAAGACGAAAGAGGCTGAATGGGGTATTGTCTCTGTAAAAATCATGGACCTTTTGATAATTGATGCAAATATGCCAATTATCGACTTAATTTTTGGGAATACATAATATTTGAAACTGAAATCAGTACGTTTAATTGTACGGACATTTGAACGCGAGAAGGGTAAGGGTATTAAGAAATTGTGGTTTCCACAACCAGCATTCTGATACAATTCCAATAAAGTATTATCATTATGGCTGCATTGTTGTTTCTAATACGTATTAATTATTTATCTCTCTATAACTTTTGGCGTTCTGGGACAAACTTTTAGAGTAATAGCCCTAGATGGAATGCCTGCTATACACAGGCATCGAGACTGAAATACGAAAATGCGTCACAAGTTACAGGGGAAATGCAATATGGAGTGGTTGGAATGTACTGTCCTTAGCGCCATAAGTTGTTATAAACTACACACGCTTTGTTCTATGCTTTTCTTATGGAGCAACTCAGCTGACTGTTTGTTTACAATTTTCTCCTCGAGTTCCTATATCCTTTTGC
>JAAXOA010004308.1:0-10427 GCA_036561885.1 Salina celebensis
AGAATTACATGCATTTAGTCATTAGTGACGCAGTCAATCAATCAAAAATACAAAAGATTGAATCATTTTCAAAACTAATCATCTTCTTTCCTGTTATTTTTTGCATGGTCCAGCGGCAAAGCATCTTAGTATCTGCACTCCTCGTTGGCTTGATTGAAAAATTAAGAGTTGCGTCTTAATGGGCTCACTCATTTGAATATTACACAACTTGTTTCTGCCTCTTCTTCAAGATATGAATATTAACAAGCTGCTTCCTCTCCAGAGCTACCTGATAATGATTATTCTTTTTTTTCTCCCAATTTTTAACCCAGCGGACTAACTAGTTTGGCTACTGTACATTATCATCTCTCCCTCCGCGTGTATGTGTGTTTCTAATGTAATAATCATCGTAATAATCATAATCATCTCAAACAACAGTTTCACTTCTCCTCCTTCTCGTCGTTATTCTTCAAAAGAAACAAGTTTTTCAAGCTGGCCGACTCTTTGAAAAAAGAAACATTGTTTGGGACAGCTAACACATCTACCACCAGTCCAGCCTCCTCATTATATTATTGCGCATAACAATATCCGTATTTCATTTTTTATTAGAACAATTTTTAAACACAGCAGAAGCTTCACAGCAGCTCCAGCAGAGTCATTACTTGAACACTGCCAGATTGACCATTGCAAAGGAGGAAGAGTGAGAAAAAACACTTTTAGTTAGATAATGTAGTTTTTTTTTGTGCGCAAAGTGAAATGTACTCTGTGTACACACTTTGAAATTTTCCTAGCTTTCTATGTGCGCTTCTAACCTCTCATGGCGTAAATCTGCCAACTAATTACATAAAATACAAATTATTGTTATTTTTATTGACGCATCTTCTCAAGTTCGCCAAGACGCACAAAAAATACATAATCCAGAATAGGCGGAGCAGTCTTAGAGAAACACAGTCCGGAAAATCACAAACTGTAACTGCTTCATATAAAAAAAAATCCTTTTCTACTTTCAATTTCTTCCTTTGCCAACTAATTTGCATAATAAATAAGTGCTCGTTGTAAAAATGGAATTGCATCTGCCTCTGATTGCATCCTCATTGCAGCTCTCAGGAACAATTAGAGAAACGATTTGTCTATCTGATCTCCGATCTGATCTTGATCTCTTCACCATTACCATCACCGCCAGAAAAAAAAAGTTACTACTGCATGGAGAATGATTCTTCCCCACCTAGCAATTTTACAAGTTTGCTCAACTCTTACTTGAATTATCCAATTCCTTTTGGGAATAAGGATTGTCATGACATGAGACTGATTATGATTGCGGTCACGTATTAATAATTGTGCATGTGTGTAATTACACTTACTCTCATGGATTCCTCCTTTTGTTCCCTAGGCGAAGTGGTTCGCTGTTTTGAATAAAATAGATCGTTTTGATCATTTTTGTTTGTTTTTGTTCGCGCTTGATATGAAAAAAGTCATGCAAACTGCATACATGCTCCCATTTGTAATAAAGTAAATTGTAATTTGTAATCAATTGTGGAAAAGTCACGAAGCGCGTTTGATCATGACGATGATCAATCTAAAGCCTCTTTTGTTGCTTATTTTGCATCGTACTCGTCATTTGAAAAGAATGAATAGGAAAAGTGTTAGATTAGTTTTTGTGTGAGCTTGCCGAGCAGTGCGGCAACGGCAACTCCATAAATAGATGGTTCTTGATTTCATTTCTAGTACACAAACTTGTTTGTTTGCTGGTAGCAAATTTATCAGATGAGAAAGCGAGAGCGAACAAGGAAGATGATGGATGAGACAAGGAGAGTAGCACCAGAACAGATGCTGCCTCCATATATTTTACTCTGAGGTTGTTTTGTGGCCAGATCTGACTCGGGGACGACACACTTGTCGACCTGAAACAAACACCAGGAAAATAAAATATTGCACCTTGTACAAGGAGAACGTGAACGCGTACTTTAGCCACGCGATGATTTTCCCTCATTAGAAATTTACGTTCGCCAAACAAACAACATCATCATTGTCACAGGCGGAAAGCGAGATAAAAGTTGACAATAACAAGTATCCTGGTTTTGCTATGATGTAACATAATTCTTGTCTATTCATAAAGAGCCCGAACTGGATTAGTTTTTTTATACCTAGATTACTTCCATGGAAGGGAAACAAGGTGCTCACAGAGTGGAAAACAGAAAGGTGGTAAACAAAGATTTACGGTGTATTTACGCCAAAGCGATGAGCTATAATCTTGTAGGTGTTCATATGCATCCATCCGAAATCATCTATATTTGGATTGTGTTCCATACAAGATATTTTTTATTGTGGAAATACACATCAACCATTTCCCTGGAACACTACTCTGGAGTGTGTGAAATGAAGCAGTCAAGCTGAAAACGTAAGATTTCACGACGTCAAAAAGAGGGAAAGTGAGATGAGAAAATTCATTTTTGAAAAATTCTACTAGTGCGTTTGAAAGGGGGATGGGGATCTTTGGTGGCGGATGGATAATCAGGCAATAAATATTCACGTTATGCAAAATGCTACCGCCTTCCTGCTTGCCTGGATGGATACACACATAGAAGTAATATTTATAACATTACGCACTTTCAAATGAAGATATTTTGTCCGATGTTGTTCTCATATTGCTGTACATAATATATTTATCATGCTCTAGTCGCCTTTTTGCAAACAAAACTTTCCCAAAGCTAATATCCAACTAAAACAGGTTCACACGAGCAAATAAAAAAGTACAGACCAAGTTGGAAAGTTTCTGATTGTTATGCGGCCGCGTGAAAGTCATATTTCAACGATATTTTATGCATTATGCATAAACGAAACAAGAGAACAATACGTTACATGATAACCCATTAAAATTAAAAAGTGTGGAATAAAACGCTCGGTTGTATGAAAAACAATAAGAAAGACCAAAGAGGGAACTGAAAGTACATGGCCAATTACAATTATTGCACCCACCACAGCTACTGTCATACTCATTGTCATCATGGCGTATTGTCACAAGTGCAGGCAATGACACCACCAAAATATTAGATTCTATGTTGTATAACAGCAGTAAGAGGTGTTCTGTCGTGATGCAAGAGTCATGACAAATTTTAATGTGAGTGCAATGCATAGAGCCAAAGAGTGGAGTGTGTGGTTCTTGAGGGTGAAGTGGAAAATATGCAAATTTTGGGTAATTAAGGCACAGTATCATCATGCAGCCAAATTGCTGCTGTTTCCCCTGCCAAAATGCGTAGACTCTTAGAGCAAAAATTGCATGAGAGGAAGTGAGTGACTCTATGGGAAAATTAAAATTACACTTACTGTGGATAGCCACTTTACTAATTTTTACATGGATCTTCCCGAATTTGTTACGTTTAATGTAATAACATGTAATTGAACAAAATTGGTGATGAGCTAAAACTTTTAAATATTTTAACATCGTTAAAATTTCTCGTCTCAATTATCATCGTTGCTTTCAACTAATGAACAAAGCGCCACATCAAAAGTGATAATTTAATTAACCAGTTAGGTCCACTCATGTACAATAGTACTTGAATCAAACAAATCTTGTAGATATGCAGACGCAAACCAATTTTCACACGTCAAAGAAAACTGTCTCTGTAATTTTATCCCTTTACATTAATACATAATGACACGCGCGTGCAAAATTCATTCCGCTAGTAGTGAATTGTGAGTAATGTGCTGAAAGTCGCTTTAATGACATACCTTCTAATCTGTTTTCTCGTGCATGAAGAGTATTTTTAATCCTCAAATATGAAGACATAATACCATGTATCAATTTACACGCATTAAATTGATTTTGATAAATAAACAGTTGAATGAAAACGTTCTAGAATGGCAGCCGTTGGCAGTATTGACAGTGACAAGGCAAACAGGATAAAACCGAAATCCACTTCATTTTGTAAAGTTTTTTATTTATTTATTCATTCTTCTCAGTGTTGTGTGATCTTCCGAACAAACCTGATCGCTTTCTAAACCCCCACCTACAAAACCACACACACAACTAAAGCTAAAGTGACAGAATAAATTGAGCCGTCAAACAGCATTAAATTCACGCTCTCGTGAATGGAAGTATCTTCAAGTTTGAAAATCCATTTCCTTCTTTTTCTTCGCCTTTTCATTTCTGAAAAAAGGCGTAAACTAGATAATCCACTCTGGAGACTACCTAACAATTTGAAAAGACGGGAAAGAAGGGGGAACTTGATCCGACTCGCTATTCTCATCATCTCCTCTTTTTTAAAGTATAAAATTGTAAAAACCCAACAAATATTATATTTATATGCGCTTTCCCCACAAAACCCACTACTTACCGAACATCCCTCCGAGTAAACTATTGCAAATATTACAGATTTTTTTTAAAACATGAAAAACTTTGTTTTCTTGTCCTTGTGTGGGTTTTTACTACGCGGCCGGCGAGTCTCCAAAGCTGCATTCAAAGTTTTCCATCCACTTTACTCTCAACTCATTTGTATTCCACTCTGGCTACTTAAGCCCTAAAAAACTCTACTCCACTTGTGCACAACTGAATCCCTCCGAATAATGCATACAATTCTGAAATTCAATTCAGTCTGAATGCAAGCATGTGTACCCAAATAGAAAGGAAAATTGAATAAGATCTTTGTTCCTGGGGTAACTTGAAGCTAGCTCGCCTGCTGCTTTTTCTCTGGAAATTAAATGGACGAGAATGGAAATAAAGATGAGGATAGTCACTTCATTCCGATCTCATGGAAATGTGGATGAGCTCCATGGATTTTCGGATAGATACTCTTATTCAATATGATATATAGCGGTTGGAGTGCCATACTGCAATAAATATTATACTGTGTGTAGATTAATGTGCCACTTGTACATTAAACACAGTGTAATCTATCTTCTTGCTGTTTTGTGTACCAAAGAGAGAGCATCATCTGCGTTGATGGTGGTAGTTGTGATCTATATAATATTATTTCTCAACAGACTCAAGTGGCTCTGCTTTGGCGAGTGAATGAGTTGCTTAGAGAGAGCCAGTGAGAGCACTTGTTGTTTGGCTGTGTGTAAGTTAAGTTGTAAATCAAGTTGAATTAGCCAAAAAACAAGTCATGACAGTACTAATTGCTCTCCCTTCCTTTTCCAGAATGAGACGAACAACAACAGGGAACAAATTACTGCTTCTGATGTCCTCTTGTAAAATAAATTGCTTGGATGAAATTTTTTTTTATATCATTTTGTTTGTTATACATAGCAGCCGCAGTTGTTGCGCTATTCCAAACAGAAAACAAAATATTGACCATGGGGAAACGTGAGAACAAGAGAAACCGGAAGTGACTTTTATATTCTTGAAAACTCGTGCTGCGAATTAAGAGCTCAATTCTTGTAGCGCGTGTTGAGAGTTAGTTGTGGACAATAAAAAGTGTAGAAAATAATATGTTTCAGGTGTTGCTACCTGATTTAATAATGAGCACCTGCCCGTGCGCTTGATTGTGCATGGAATATATGCGCGACCAATCAATTATAAGTTTTTTCAAAGTATCAGTGAAAATCTGTAGGTATTTTTCAAAATATTATTCTTTTTTTGTTACATAATTAGGGTAAATCAGATAATAAAGTGTGCGGGCTGCGACGAGTGTTATGATTACTGCCTGTATAAAATATAGGGGCTTTATCATGTCCAAATCGGATACAACTACGGAAGTTATCCGATGTTCTATTCATTGAACAAAACTTTTCAATGACTTTTCCCCCAGTAATGTGGAACAAATCAGGGCCATTAATGTAACAACTTTGTATTACTCTGCAGCATTAATGATGATAGCCAGGAATCATTACAAGTCTTCAACGAACAGCTAACCGGAAGTTGTTCATGTGTTGTTCTTTCACCGCGCTGTTCTTTTTTTCTTTTTCATTCTCTCCACTTGTCATTTTCTGTTGTTCCTTTGCTTTATCACCGGCAACCAACAGCCATGCAAGCAACATTGTCCCTTTTTCCAACTTTTGTTTCCTGAATCCGGTTGTCTTTCTACTTCCCTTTTAGAAGAATACATACACGCTTCCAATGACCACAAGTAGCGGAAACATTTGGCAGGGATTCCAGTAGCGACATTTTCCCCTAAACTTTTGCACAGTATCAAATCAGCCGGCACTTTAAAACCCATCTTATGAAATAAACCACTCACTGCTTGATGAAAAGACGCATTCAAGTTTTAAAAATCGCTTTCAAAACTATTGCTTAGCTCAGCAGCTTATGTCAGTATGATATGAATTTAAACTACTTACGTCAACGACAAAGGAAAATCACGTAACGAGTTACATCGATGACGGTTTTATTTCTGATATCAAAATGTTTCACGTTTCAGTTTCGTTTTTTTTGCGATGACAATGACATTGCAGCGCTTTCATGCACTATAGAGAGTGCGTTGTCGTGTGGTGATTCTTTTGAAGACAATTTTTTTTACTATGACGAGGGAGACAAAAGCCACATAAGCAGCAGGAGGAGAAACCAAATAGAACATGAAAGGCTTTTCGGGTAATCTTATCAGTGGGAAACAAACCGGCCACCTAATCTCATTTACCGCATGTTCTTCACACCTTATTTATTCAGAACAACAGAACGTCACCAGAAAACCCTTTTCCTGAAAGAAAATCTCTACATGAGTTTCTAAGCTATTTTTTATGCTACAATTCTTGAGCACGCACTTGAGCTTGCTCAGAATGTAACAATGAGACATTTTTTTCGGTAAAACTAAAGGAAAACTTTTCTTTCAAATCCTTCTCTTTATCAATGGTCGAATATTCCAAGCAAAGTTTTGTTTGTATGGATTTTTTGGGGGTAAACCAAGCAGGATATTTGGAAAGTAGAGGATTCCTTGGTGGAAAGCTTTGTGATGGGATACTTTACATGATGAGATTGACTATTGCACAAATCCAATCGATACTCATCGATGAGCCCTTCCGTTGCGCTGCAAGAGCTTGGTAAGATACCAGAGAAAGGGTGAAAACCTTGACTACTCTGGAAGCAATAATTCCATGTGATGATCCAATAAAATTTTATGATCCAGTGAACTTAGATTTTCAGTATCCACAAACCCATTTTTTTGCTAACCCGAATCAAAGTCATAGTGGGATTGGGTTACAAAAAAAATCGGTATCATATCGGGGTAAATAATATTCATAATCGAATCACAATGAAAATCAATGCTCCGTTGCAACTGAATCCTGTAGCACGGGGCTAAAGTATTGTCAATAAAAGCGGAAAATGTTAACCCTTTTTTTAGAAAGCCACTCTGTTTTTTTTATGTGAAGTGTTTTGGGTATTTTATTGGCAAATAATATGATTATTTAGGCTGTATTTTATGTGAATTCCTTTTTATTGGAAATAATAACATTATTAAATAAGCATAATAGCCAGTATTTATATTATGAAATATATCTTCCTTCTTGTCGAATCTGATCTACCCTTTTTTAACTTTAAAAAATCGCGACAAACTTGAGACTCAACCCCTTAACTAACATTCAATTTATAGCTGCAAACGTAACAAGTAACGAAATAAATTCAGGATTATTTTCGGTGAGCAACTTTTTTGCAATTTAGATGTTATTTCGCATAGAGAATCTCATGAAACAGTAAAAAAGTTGATCCAGCAAAATTTATTTTCGCCCACCAGGAGGAATCGAACATCTGTGACTCGCATCACCTACAGGTTTGAAGCCTGCACTCCGGACCACCGAAGCTCAGGCAGGCAACTGTCAATAACTTTTAATCCTGGTCATTCGTCCATCGGTTATAGCGTGTTATGACAACCAGAATTTGAATAACAAAATTATGAAACTTAATTGTTTTTCTGGAGAAAAAATTTGATTGTGTACGGTTATATGGAATAATGGTATGAAATTGTTCTGTACAGCCGAAAGGGTTTTGATTACTCCCGTTCCTGATAAGTCACAGTCAAACTTATATGCATTATGTACAAAATATACAACCCGCATGAATAGAATGGTCATTCCGGGCGATTTTCCACGGACCGATGCTGCTCATTTTTTACTGTAATAAAAAATTCCAGAGGAAATTTTTCTAACCAGCGTACTGGAATAAAAAAAGGACTAGAATACATTTTCATTCTTGTCTCCACATTACTCTGAAAAACTGACAAAAACAACATTTCCCCTTCGCTCGTTGCTTCTATTCTGTTCAATTTTTATACTTTTTCCCCGTTGATCCTTCGAGCATTTCAGGGAAAGTGGAAAGAAAGTGCAGTCTGCAAACCTAGTGAGTAGTGGTGACCTCCATCTGACCCCACATGAATCAAGTTCCAAGAAATCGTGGAAGGCAACATTGGAAAGTAATGTTGGTGCACAAAAGACGTTTCCACTTCTCATTCCCAAATTTATTTCCTACTTTTCCGTATCAATATCTTTTCAATGGGGGAAAAACCACAAGACAAGGCAAGCTGAGAGATGGTAATCCACAGGGGGAATCCATTCCACTTCACCACCACTGTCCAATTCCAATTGCCTGCCTGTAGACCACAAAGCTAGAAAACAAACGCCAGGAAGTAATGCCTAAAAAGCCAATATCTTTATGACCATATCATGTCAAAAGCGAAGAGTCATGAGACACCATTTTAGATTCACCAAGCTCTCATGCGACTTGAGTGGTTTCGTTGCAGAGAAAGAAAAATCGGTGCTTCATTGTTTCTAGCACGCAACGGTACCACTTGGAAATGTCTAGTTTTCAGGTTTTCTCTTCGGATTTTACCGAATAAAAAATCTCTGCTGAGCCCGTGAACAATGCAACAGTCTCAGGACAGCAAGTACTGGAAAATATTATGCTCTATTTATTCCTGCCTTTTTACATAATGTCAGCATTGAATACATAAAATTTACATGCGGATTTTTTTTATTTATTCTTGCCCACAAGCAATGGAGAACAAAAGCGTGAAAATCATATTCACGATTGAACCACACAGGAATATAATTTCACTCGTGATGTCCCTAGAGTACATTTTGATCAAGATAATGATAAAATGCCTTCAAGTTCTTTTTCTCACTTTACTCAAGCTAACGTTTCCAACTTTTCACTTTCTGATGTGTACATTACATACAATGCGTAAAGTAAAAACTGTACGTGATGCAAATGAGTTTCCATGGTAACTATAAAATGTACAATTAGCAATTAAGAAATCGGGTTATAAAAGCTTCGATTTAAGGATAATGTTCTGTTGTATAGTTGTATGATGCGCTAACTTTTTGTAATTGTTACCATTGACATAAAAGCTTGGTATTTTTGTATGCTCTTTTTCTTTTCTGTCCTTCCTATGGAACTTGCTATGCTCACAAAAATTCTGGTGCAATGCAGTTGCATTCCATTACGCCTTAACAAATCTGTGAATTGTGTGCGATGGACGATAAAAGACTTAAAGGATTTACCATCTGCTTTTCTCCATTCCACTTTTATAACGTAAAGTAAAAACTGTACGTGATGCAAATGAGTTTCCATGGTAACTATAAAATGTACAATTAGCAATTAAGAAATCGGGTTATAAATAGCTTCGATTTAAGGGTGATGTTCTGTTGTATGGTTGTATGATGCGCTAACTTTTTGTAATTGTTACAATTGACATAAACAGTTGGCATTTTTGTATGCTCTTTTTATTTTCTGTCCTATGAAACTTCCTAGGCGCACAAAAATTCTGGTGCATTGCAGTTGCATTCCATTACGCCTTAACAAATCTGTGAATTGTGTGCGATGGACGATAAAAGACTTAAAGGATTTACCATCTGCTTTTCTCCATTCCGCTTTTATATTCATTCTTCAGTATCTACTTTCATGACGATCAACTTCAATAAATGCCTTGGAAACGTTTCGCCTTTCGTAATTCAACCCGTTCGTTTGTTCAAACATAAAAAGACAATTTTCATCTCTTTGCTGGGAGTTTTTTCCAGCATGGTGACTACAAATGGAATATTTTTTTGGAATCCTGATTTCTTTGTGTCCCCTTTTGCCCACAATGATAAGGAATTCCATAATCCTCTGAATATTTCTACACATAAAAAACTACTTTTCTCGTAATAAACGATTTCCCAAAATTCCGTTTACTTTCTCGGTCAAAATCTTACGTGATGCATTATATTGTATCATAAAACAACCCGCATTCCATGGTAATAAGTTACAAAGTTATTGTACACGATGGAAAAACAGGCACAGTATGAATCTGAATCTGAACACTAAACACATTGTTTGGTCAATTCATAAAAAATAGCAATTACCTCAGTGATTTCAGTTACCTACCAAAAGCAGCTTGTAGATTGTGCCAGAAAAGAAGTAAAAATTATTCATACTTGATACATTTTCCTTTAAGCCAAATTTGACAAATGACAGGGTTGTCATTTCATGGAGTACATAAGCAAAGCTATTCCTTAGAGAAAGTTTATTTAGCTTCCTTTTTCAT
>JAAXOA010004309.1:0-10426 GCA_036561885.1 Salina celebensis
AAAAAATCTTCTTTTCGTGGCAACTCCAACCCTTCAATACATTAAAAATAAAAGCAACCGCTGCTGCTGCTCTTGTCATTCTCTGGTATTCATTACTTGAAAAAATGTTCACAAAAAAGAGTCTACACTCTGCTCTCTGTACGTAAAACTTGCAAACTTGAGCATGTTTCGTATTTCTGCTGAATCCTACAAATGTTGAGAGCTCCTCAACACAGTCAAATACTACTCGGAGGGGGAGCATTTTCACACTGGTCTCACAACTTTACCTCGCCATGGACATGAAAACAGAGCGCTTTTAGGGAAACATGTATAATGAACGGAGTCACAGCTTTTTCCTTTAGCTAGCAAATATACAGTGAAAAGTACGCTATTTGAAAACATAAGATGGTATTTCCAACTAGTTTTTGTTGTATAACTCTTCGTACAGAGGGAGAGAGAGAAAAATGAGTAGAGCTCAGGATTACTGCAGAACAGAAGGGGTAATAGTATAAAATTGTACCGCACAAAACAACACTCTGAACGCATCCCTCTTCTCAAACTTTTATTCTTTTCTATGATTTTACACTGAAAAAAAATGAGCCAACACAGCCCAGAGTTTTTGTAGCAGTATCACACGGCTTAAGGTATAAAACTGAAAGAAGGATTTCAACATAGGAAAATCATAATAAATGTAATGCCCCAAAATATATATGTTGTGTGTGTGGCTGTGTATGAGAGCGACTTGAAGAGTGACGTGAACTCTGTTGTGTGCATAGAAAGTTTTTACGTACGAGTTGGAGCCTTACTCTGACTCCTTTCTGGCTTCGCTCCTTTGCTTATTGAAATACCAAGAACGCGATGAATGCCTCCAACAAAACCAGAGAGAGTCTGTGTCTATCCATGATACACAATACACAATTCTAAAAAGAAGCTTGGCTCTTGTATTTTCCTAAAGATAGGTATATCGTAGCAGTAGTGGTGGTGGTAGGAAAAATATTCACGATGATGATGATATGATCATGATGACTATATACACAGCAAGCAATGGTTTTTATTTGTGGGTATATGCCACACAAAATTTCTACTTGTCTTCCCATCTACCTTGTTTTTTTGCAGGAGAGTGCTGGTCTACGTTTGTAAACTACTGCTACCAATACTACAGCTACTTCTGTACACCAAAAATCTATATACTAAAAATGCTTGGTTGTTTTTAGCAGTGGTGCTGGTGCTTCGTTCTTATGCCCTCTATGTAATAGGAATAGTCTCTATGCTTTTTATCCCAATATTATATTATGTGTGTGTATATTTTCTTGTCGCTCTTCACTACGTACCACCAACCTCTTGTACACTCTCTGAAAATTGAAATTTTTCATAGTTTTTCACAAAATTTTGGTGGAAATGTTGACGAGAGTGGGGTGAAAAATAAATAATCATGTTGGCAACACTTTCGCCTATCCAAAGAATATTTTTTGAGGCTGGAAAAGTGAACTTTTCATGGGGAAATCAATCTCTGAAAGTGGTGTACACACGCAAAACTATTTTGCAGAAGAATTGAATAAGAGCAGAGGAAGAGATAGAGACAAAAATGAGAGGAGAATTTTTACTACTCAGAAAACAAGCGGACAAAACACACAACGCATTTTTTGGCCAGCGAAAAACGGAGGAATTACAGGAGTAATTTTGGAAAATTAAATAATATTTAAAACAAGTGAATCAAGAGTGATTTGATAACACCAACCTCAACTACGAGGCTAAAAAGGAGCGAAATATAGTTATGTGTTTTTGGTGATAGTGCAAGCTGTGTTTCTACTTGAAGATGATTAATTGTTTGCCAATAATGGAGAACCGTTTTTCCTGTGAAGTTTGATATGACATTAGCATGTTTTGCATAAATAACGAGGAAACGTCATTAGCTGCATAGTTTGTGTTCGGCTGGCGTTGTCAAGAGGTAAGATTAGTTTCCAGTTTTGTAAGGGAATATTTTTGGCTAAAACCGTGATGGCCAAGGCTAAATAACGATGAAGAAGACTAAAAACAACTAAAAGAGATTAGTTGAATAGTTGCCACACACTTGGATCGGAAAAATTGAGATACACAACTGGATTTCACGTAAATATTTTGTAGATGATATGCCTATACAGTTGGAAATGTGATGTTCCACGCAAAAAGTTAGTAGTGCAGCGCTGGAAGGAAATGTTGTAGCATAACTGGCTAATCAGTGACGAATGGAAATTGAGAAATGATCCTGGAATAATGTTGGAAAGCCAAGTTTGATGCTGGCTTTGTTGAGACAATGGGGTTAATAACTTAACTGGCGAGGAGATAGTGTTATACTGAGATAATTGAAGTAAAGTGATTAAAAATGACAGAGAAGTTCTTTAGTGAGTACTTTAGCGGGAGAACTTGTAAGTAAAGGAAAGAGGCGAGGGTGCATCGTAGCAGGCAAGAGTTTCTGCATGACAGCCCTCGTGGGCATTGTGTCCAGTGTCAAATGCCCATGACAAGATGATTTTTACAGTTTATTGTTGTCAGCAGCAGCGACACAATCAATCAGAGCAGAGCCGGGATGCCCTCGGTCAGTCTTAATGAAAATAGTGTTAGTGCTCCTCCAGAAAGTCAGCAGCAGGCACAGCCTGGAGGGCCACATTCATACCCACCACCCCCTCCACATCAACAACAGCCGCCGCCGCCACCCGCTGGACATCACCAGTATCCAGGCGGCGGCTACCCGTATCCTGGAAGGACGGGATATGATCACGGTCCCCCTCAGCATCACGTGAATAATAGTGATCCAATGGCTGTTTCACAACAGCATCCTTATCAACATCCTTACCCTCCACATCAACAACCTCCGATGAGATTCCCTGGTAAACTGACAACTGAATATGATGAAAAGTCATTGTCAGCTATGTGTTTCACATGAAATCCGTAGAGAACAACGTGACATCTCTTGCTCATCTTCAAATTGCTAATCACTTCTCTCTCACTTTGACATTTCCACAGGTAAACCGTTACCAGGTGGTCCACCGGGCTCCCAACAACAACAGCCACCACCAGGATCCGGCCAATATCCTCCTCAACAAATGCGTGGTGGTGGTTATCCACCCAGCGGCCCTGCAGGATTGACAGGCCAAAGCATATCGCAACCAACTGGGCCAACGCCCACGCTAAATTTACTTCTACAACCTGGAGGAGCTGGTGGTGGCTCTGGAGGAAACTCTGGCGGCGCTGGTGCTACAGGAGCTCCTCCAGGAGGGTCACCTCCAAACATGCCTGGTCACGGGTCACCTCATAGGTATCCTCCCCCGCAAGGCGGATATGAGCACCCCAACTCGTACAACATGCCCCCGCACAAGTCTGACTACCCTGCCGGACCACAAGGATGGCCACCCCCGGGATCCAACCAAAGACCTCCAGTGAATTCCGCGTATGGACATCCGCCACCAAATTCATTTCAACAACAACAAGCCATGTATAGACAGGTACGTACAAGTGACATTCGCACTTGTCAAAAAGTGTCATCATGCAGAAAAAAATCCCTCGCAATTTTTTTTGTTTCTCGCTACTCTGTCTATCCTGGCCAAAAATCATTTTGCTATCGTCATAATCATTTTTTTATTGTTATTATTTTGAGTCGACGCACTCCTCCTCGTTTATATTTTCTCGTCCCGTAATGTCGCGTGGGAATCACTTTGTTATCAATCTCCTCTCACCAACATTTCAGGTTATAAGAGATTAGCATGTCACATGGCGCACACCACAACATTTTTTTTATCTCGTAAACATACTCAAATAAGAAGATATATACCTAGAGACAATAATAATATAACCTTTCCGTAGTAGTCCTAACGTCTCTCGCATTCTCCTTTATGACTCATATATATCGCATGCACATTGCAAATGTAAACAAAATGGTTTGAAACGATCTACAAAATCAATTTGCATAGTTTAGTGCACTCTCATATGCACAAAACTATTTCCCTAATTGTATAACCACTACATACAACACGCCATGTGTGTCTGAGAGCTTGTTCATGAAAACGCTCATTTCCTCTCAAAATTGCAACTTTTTTTAGGAGGGCGTTCTCAATCAAGCCAAGTACTAATTAGTTCAATAATCGCTTTGTCATTTTCAACATATTTTGCACAGACTTCTTTTCATATACCTCTCCTTGTTAAGAAGAAAATGTCAAGAAACTATTTTGGAGGGAACTTGCCTGCAATAAAACTGCCATTGTATGTAATCACCACAGATATATTACAATACCTATATGCGTGCGGTGGCAATACTCCTTTCAATTGAAACCCAAATTACGGTTTTATAATATGCATCAATACAAAAAATCCACTGACAATCACATAATACATTTTTATAGACGATGAGCCGGTGTCTGTGTTCTTCTTGTCTAAAATGTCTTTTTTTTCTATTCATTCCGTGGCAAAAAAAATACTACGTACTACTCCAACCCATTTTGTAGTACGCTGAGAGACGATGAAAAAAAAGGAAAAAAAAGACAGCGACAAAGATCATCTGACTGATGTGCAATAACAAGACACTCGATATATGTTTTGTGCATAATAATACATGAAGCTAATAGGTATCGTTATACCTATAAAAATGTAATATAAAACTAAAAGTACACATGGAAGAGCCAAAAAAACCAGCGACTCTTTTTCAATTGTGCATGGGAAGTGAAATGTAGGAAGAAAGGACCATGTGGAATGTGGAAAAGGGGAGATGCTGATTGAGTTCGTTGTGTTTTTGTTGTTTCGACGAGACGAGGATAAAAATCGTGGCGACCGTGATTTTTTTTTTCTTTTGTAAATGGGTGTTCTGAATGACTGGTGACTCAAGGAAAAAAAAATTACTACCACCGGTGGAGTATGATCATTATAGGGTGATCCCAACAAAAAATATTTACTTTTTATTACGTAGATATTATTATAGTCTTTGGACTGCTCATTCATTGACTTGTGAACTCTTCTACGGTTTCAATGTTGATAGGTAATGAGCTCATGTGGAATATGAAAACAGTTTCTGTGTAACAAAACCATAAAATGGAGTAATTACTGTATAGGAGACCACATAGTTATGTATTATGTTTTGCGTGCCCACACATTATGTAAGAGCTCATCAGGTGTTTCATATGAAAAGTAGTATTTTCATGCTGTCAGTTGACACATTTTTATTTATGAGTTTTTGAGCGATTCATGTTGAAAGGAGAAAATGAGGAAATAATAGTTTTTTTTTCTTTAAAGATAGTATCATATCATAAACCACGTGCATACTAATAACATAGTTTCCTTCTGGCTAAAATATGTTTACACTTTTAAACAAGGGAAATATAATTGGGAAATAAAATACTCACGAGAAATCCACGTTAATTGTCGCTATGTTTTGTAAGAGCAAGGGAAAAGGATACTAGCAAGTTTTTGTTTCAACTCCCACTTGTGCAATACAATGTGTTTACTTACTCCAACTATATGACTATAATTTTATAGTAACAACAGAGAAAAAAACGTCTTGAAGAAAAGTTTGAGGTATTAAGTGAATACTAAGTAAAAACAAAGTTTACTTATGCACGAAAAATGCATTAAAACAGTTTGGTATAATGGGCAAACATAGAACACGGATGGCTTGTTTCTGTTCGGTTGTTGCACACGTAACAACCAAATAGAGTCTAGTTATGGAACCACATTTTACAAGAGTAGACTCCTCTCTTGGGAAATTAATAGAAAACAAATTAATTAAAGTTGTGGTCTGTTTAAATCCTATTATTAGCAACTATTACTGGTAGAGATATCGTCTATCATAACTCTATTTCGTTCTCTAATTGCTCGATTGAAAGGAACTATTACGGGGAGTAGTGAGTGCTGACCTAGTACAAGGTATGTAGATAGATAATGTCTCGACATACGTGAATACGTAAATTACTATTTCCTGTGTAATGTTAATGAACGATATTATATATAACTACTACATATATATATATATACATATATATTTTTGTACTACATGGTATACTTTTGACCATTTCTGAGTTTTTTTGCTTGTCGTGCCAAGGTTGCCAGCAAAGAAACACATTTTTATCGAAAGTGATACACATTGCTGAAAGTAGTTTAAAAAAAGTTTAGAAAACATGCTGGATGTTTAATTAATTATTCATCTGTCAAACAGTGAAAATAGCCGTCAATTTGACATGCAAATTTTAAGATTGCAGCAGTAATAAAACACAGGTTTGACAGTCTATAAAATGTTATGCATATATTTTTTGACAGTCTATTTTATGTGAGTTTAGATCATAGTTGCTTCAAAACTAGACATCATCATCATCAGTTACTACAATCCCAGTTAAAAGAAGGGCACTGCCAAAATTTTGCCGGCAATTTGACCTTCATTATTCATGCATATTTATTACCGTTCAAACAAACTTTTTTTCAACATTACACACAACCAGATGTAAATAGTAAAAACTTATAGATCTTTATAGTGAACGATTTTTCAACTTTATCATCATGAAAAAAACATGAACTCGTTGTATTATTAAACAGTTATCATTTTCTTCATTATATATGGTGAATTTTATATATACATAAAACAATTCTGCAAGCAACCAATTCATTCTCTTGCCTAACACAATTGCGCTTGTGAAGCTTTTCGTGTCCTTTTTAATCTAATGAATGGCAATAATTTCGTACTCTCTTCGACCATCACCGTAACAAAAAAAAGTGTTACATAAAAAATATTTGTATTTGACGAGCAGGGAGACAAGTCAAAATGAAAATGAATGAATGAGCAACTAGGAGAATGACTGTGATGATGATCACGATGACGGTTGGACGACGACTTTACTCTGAAAAGCGAGAGTTATTATCACGACAACGATCAGCGTGTATAATTTTTTTTTGTTATTGGTTTGATAATAGCCGAGCAGGCAAGTTATCCACACACGCATTATCGCAACATGAATCTTAATGAAAACCTAGTGTATATTAATAACATAATCATACAATAGAAAACTAGCATGGACCGGACTAAAAAAATATATATTGTATATAAAAAAGCGTCAATGGGAATGCAAAATAAATATGTATGTATATAAAAACTAGTAAGGCTGATGATGCTGTTGCCTTTTAACAAATAGGATTTGTGTCATGTGTGATTACATATGATGGCCGAATGGATTGACCATTTCAACTCCAAGCGGTATGTGTCATGGTGGTTAGACAAAATGGTGTAATAATGGAATGGAAAAATAGGGAGTGATGATGATGATCATTATCAAGATGTGAACCTCGTGGTTTTCACTCTCCGGCAGTTCATTTCCTTCACAATTTTATATAAAGTATATTTTTATATATACCTTTTTCAGTTTATTCTTGGGATTTCNGTGGTTTTCACTCTCCGGCAGTTCATTTCCTTCACAATTTTATATAAAGTATATTTTTATATATACCTTTTTCAGTTTATTCTTGGGATTTCTAGGTATACCCCAAGATAAAAGAGTGTGTGTGGATGAAACACATGAAAAAACGTGGATCTACTAACATAATAATAATAATGTGTTGGCCTGAAAGTGAATGAAAGTCTGAAAAAGTAGTAGTAGTAGTTTTTTTGTCTGCTTCTTTTCTGGTTGGAGATAGAAAATAGTAAAAGTATTCTGCTTTTTCAGTCTTTGCAAAAAGTTAACTTGATCTCAGCTGTTCTCCGAACACTTTATCGTCAAAAAGATGTACATATCTTTCCGGGTTTTGCCTGTATATAAAAAAATATCTTTCTCTTTTTATACTCTATCGGCAAGACAAAAATAATAAATTCCCTATTCTCCCCTATTTCTCTTTTTCCCATTACAAGACGACCTACACAATAACGTATTAAAGCTTTCCTGTCTTTTTTTGCGCTAGTAACTTTCTTCGCGAGAAAATTGTATATATAAGGGTCAGAAAAATAATCATAGCAGCTGGTGCATTATCAGTTTTTATGTAGTACACCCTTTACTTATCGTGTTGACTTGTCTTTTTGCATTTCCTTGTCAAAATGAGATTTGCATGTAAATCATGCCTACTTAAGTTGGCGCCTACTTTTCAAGGTTTCCTTACGCATGTAAATGTTAAATGTTTTATGCGTGTCTATGGTCGGGGTGAAGAAAAAACTTGTTAACTTTTGCCAATGAGCTTTTTCTACCACATGATTATAATCACATTCATTCCAGTCACTTCCTTTCTTTCATACTTGGAAAGTCTGTGGGCCACAAGAGAACCATGTGAATAACGGGAGTACTTGGGCACGCTTTGGAATTTTAATTTTCTCAGCTTGTTTATTTTTTTTCACTTTTTCCTTTCGCTCAAAGGCTTTTTTCATATAGTTCACCGTGAGATGATATTGGATCACGATTAGAAGTGGGAAATGTGCGTGTTGTGTATGCAATAGGGAAAAACGAAAACGGTAGACTAAATATGTAGTTTGCTGCACTCCTTTTAACTTCACACCCATAAAAAATACTCAAGTCACTGAAAGCTGTTACGGTATGCAATTGTAGAGTCTTTTTTTTTTGTGTGATATGCTTCGCTGGCAGTTCATATAGGACCAGTCATTTCAAGTAGGAGTAACGCATGGTCATGATCGCACAAGAAACAAATCATGTACGCCAAAATGCACAAATGCATACATTTCTTTATCTATTCAGGGAAAAAAGTAAGTTTTTTTTGGTATAATATCCTCCACAAACAAACTCTTCTTGCAAATGTAAACACTCAGTTTTATAAAAAATCTCTAGGCATTTCCTTCCTTGTCAACGTTGAGAGAGCAAGTTCACGGGTAATTTTTATCAATGAGTTGAAATGTGTCTACATACCACGAGCTCATTGCACTTGTCAAAACGAGAAGATAATAGGGAACCAACAAATATAATAATTATGCTTATATCCTTATATCAGAGAGGAAAACGTGTTTTTGTTTTGGATGTTCTTGGCATCTGCGTCAATGAAAAACAAATTTATTTTTTTAGACAGGATGTGGATGAGCGATAAAACTGTGTAGATATACCGTTTTTGTAGTATTGAGCTGAATCGGTATTTAATTTTCTTGCTGATAACAACTTCTCTCTCGACTACCGACTTTGTATGAATAGGTAATCAAGTACATTAACATAGTAAAGTTATCACAAGCCGGCATTTGTTGTCTTTTTTTCCAGTTTCACATGAAGTCAATACATAAAAATGAACTTGCTTGAGGAAAATGCAAATGGGAATGACGTATTATTAAAATGATCATCCTCATGGCTTTTCGATGACGATGATCATCATCACAATCATCATTTTCTGTTTACTTTGCTTTGCAATAGGATTCACAGCCAGATGGTCGTCGACTGGTTTGCAAATAGACATAAAAAAGGCTTCTACAAATTTTACTCTCACATCTCCAGCGTAGTTTTCTCTAAGGCACATGGGCAAAAAAAAATCTCGTAGAAACCGTATGAGCGCAAAGTTTTCAATCTTGTTCCCTCTCTGTGTGAAAAATATACGTGTGTATTCCTCCTAAAAACTTGTTATTAGAAGGCCGTCCACGTATAAAAGGTTTGAACTCTAAAATATACTTCCTCGTCAAAGAATAATAGTTTTTTATACCTATTTAGGGAAACCGTAAGCGAGGGGAAATGTATGTTACTCTGAGTATGTAGTACATATGAGACAGAAAAGACACGTGGGAATTTGCCGGTGTTGTGTCTCCTTGAAAACCCTTTTTTATTATCATCATCATCATGATCATTCCTTTTTCTTTGTGCGTGTACACTTAGCTCTCGGAGAAAAGTCAGCCAACTATTAGCTTTGACTTTCCATTTTACTCTTGGCATATGACAGTTTTCAGTAATCTCTAATTTACATGAAGCTGACTAACAACAAAAGAGAAAAAAATGGAAGGAAGTTGACCTACTGAATTATATATAAAGTTTCTTGGAAAAGATGAATACATTTCAGGGTGCTTTGAAACAATTTGTGTAATTGGAAAAGGTACAAGTTTTGTTTTTACCGTGTAGCCTTCTTATGTTTTATACAAAATTCAACTAGTTCCAGAGAAACAACAATTTCTGAGAGTTGAGGGTGATTTGCGAAATATCCTGGTTTTCTCCGGTTTAAGCTTTACTGTCAAGATTTTCTACATTTGCTGGCAGTTCTCTTCAAAGAAAATGTATGACAAGGTTATATGTGTTGGTTGGCTACAAACCGTAAAGGCTTTCTGATCACTGAAACATTTCCATTGAGAAAAAAACAGAGAATTTATCTGGGTTTCATTTTACGTAGATTTGCATCATTTGAATTACACGACACATGAGTCGAAAAAGCGGATGCAAAGCTAAGTTTCCGTAGAGATATCTCTCCAGTTACAGAGACAAATAAGCTCCAGTCGCAGTAACCATGAGACGAAAAACTTTCTCCATTTTCCCCC
>JAAXOA010004310.1:0-10426 GCA_036561885.1 Salina celebensis
ACATGCAACATGATAGCCCAGTCAACATACCCTTCGAATTACGAGACAAGCTGTAGGAATATGAAGACTGGAAACATTTCCAAATGTGTGGGGCTCTCCATAAGTCACTTAGGAGGTACTGCCGAGTGCACTGCAGGGAAGGCCTCGGGACACTGGAACTTTTTCATATCCTTAAACTACAAGCGATGTATGTGAACATAATTTATTAAGAATCTCCTCAGAAATCGACAATTAAAAATAGTATTGGTTTCATATAGACACCAACTGGAAAGATGCTACGAAAAGTGAGCTTGTAAGAATGGATGAAGTCTCGACTGTTCTGCATACAAACAGCACCACTGAATTCGTTTGTGAAGCTGCCTCATTCCTTTTTGCCAATAGCTTGTCTTTCCAAATTGAGTTCCGGAATGGGTCGCGGAAACTACTCGTAAATGAAGATAACGTCGAAATTGAAAACCCAACCGCTGGACACCCCAGGGCCATCAGAGACCTAAATGTGATCGGGGTACTACGCATGAAGATGCCTTTAGAAGCGGTTGCAATCCACTGCCTGGCTCCATGGAATAATCAAACAGATGTTATGTCCATCCAGAGGGATTTCACAGTAAAATAAAATAACGAAAGTTATGTATAGGTTCATTGTATATTTTGACGCCTCTAAAGGGAAAGTATATACCTGCTTAGCAATTCGCAAAAACCAAACAATGAATGCATTCTTCCGGTCTTCCCGTTTGTAACCAATTACAAAAGAATATTATCTGTCTCGTAAATCATGAACGCAAAAGAGTTTTTTTTCCAAAGATTAAATCTAAAGCTAACATGGATACAAATGAATTCAAATATGTTAAGAATCATTCAGCGTATATTGCATAAACGGTTATACATATTTACCGACAACGAAACTTGTGATCATGGGTTAATAATTGTTGATGAAAGAAAATTCAAGAGGGATATCAGAAGTTACAAATATTTTAGTTTTATTTCATTTGTAAGGATTGCACCCTATTTATTTACAGTTGCATTAGTTGATAATACATTTCAACCCAACCAGCATTTACTGCAGTCACCCTTGAAGCAGTTTTGGCAACCCTGGGCGCGCTTATGTCGTGTGAATATCTCCGTGATAAGCCCTGGTTTGTCCATCTGCCAGTTTTCGCTTTTGATCTCAGTCATGACAGATTTTTCAGCTGCGTTTTGAATTCTGCTGGAATATGCAGCACAGATTATAACTGTGCATACAAAAGTGCACGCGAAAATCGTCAACCTCATCTTTCACCTGTAGAAAATAAAATTGGCTATTTACAGTTTACACAGGAAGTGGCGATTTTTAAAATATTTCTACCTGAAACTTTGTTGATTCCCGGCAAAGGTATGTGCTCTCGTCGAGTTTAATGAAAGGAATAGTAGTGAAACAGTCTCAAATGTGTTCTTATATATGTAGCCACATGCCTTCATTGATATGCGTTTTCTGCAGTACCACAACGATAATATTTTAATTCTAACAAAATTATGGACAAATAAATGATTTGGATTGAATACTAGGATAAAAGAGAAAAAACAAACTTTCGCAGATTTATGCATGCCTCGGTTTATCTTTATATTCAGTACCAAGGTAGTTTTTTTCGTAACTCGTCAATCAAGGTGATATTGGTATCATGAAGTAGTTTATGAAGCGATTTCGGCCAAATCTTGAAACCAGTTTGTCCATTACCATATTTACCAACACATTCAAAGCCACATTTAAATCTTTAGGAGGCGTTAAACCCTTAAATGCTAGACGTAAAATTGATTAACAAAAATCAAACACAAGTGTAGAAACTTAACCAAAGGAAAAGTGATATTTTAAGTGCGTTTCACACGTAAAGACTTTGAGAGAAGTCAAGTAAATGTTGTTGTTCAAAAGCTTAAAGGTTGGATTTGTCTCCGTCTCGTCGAAACTCAATCAACAAGCCGGTTTTTCAATCAGCATAGTTTTGTAAACACAAACTATCATATGTATAAACAATCTTTTTATTCTACAAAACCATGGTAAAATACGTACGAATGCATTAATTGATATGTAGATAAAACATTTTCCGAATTTCAGACACGATGAATTCATTTATATACCATACATGCATATTACATGAAACACACTGGTAAAAGTAAAAACCCAGCAGAATATAGTTTCAAAACATAACTTAGTTCAGGGTTCAAACCATTTATAAAATTCTATGTTAGTATTTAAATTTTTCTTTTCCTTTGAACCTAAAAAATGAATACTTTCAAACACGGTGCTTCGCCAGATCTCAAAACTCGCTTATGGCATGGCATTTGTATAAATGTTCTTGGAAACCGACGGACTAGTGACACATTTGTGTGCATTGATCGGTTTCATTTCTGCTTCCAACAATTTTTTGAAAAAGTTGTGAAGGACTGTAAAGTCTGGCCTTTGTTCAGGCTCTGGTTCCCAACATGATACCATGTGTGCATAACTATTAAAACATCTTTAATAAGTAAAGTTGTTGGTAATATACGTATGTACTGCAAAATCTGTAAGACTCACATCTCTAAGGAACTAAATTTTGGTCTACCCATCCTCATCCCATTAGAAAGCCTTTGCATAAAATCAGGATCCCAGGATTCATTTGGAAAAGGAATTTTCCCAAGGGAAAATATTTCATAGAGCGTAACTCCATACGCCCAAATGTCAGATCGCGATGAAAACGTCAATGTTGACAAGGACTCGAGTGCCATCCATCTCCATGGTACTGGCGTCTGAAAGTTTTTTAAAAAACTTGCGAGGTGTGCGCGGTTATTTATACACAAAAAAAAAACTATTTTTAAACTCACCTTTGACTTTTTGACGTAGAGACTTTCGTTGTACAGCTTTTTGCTCATTCCGAAATCAGATATTTTGATGCATTTTTCTGCAGTACACAAGACATTTCTTGCAGCAAGGTCCCCATGAATGACCTAAATAAATTCAGATTTAGAAACTTATTTTAATAAGGCATGCATTGATGAGAGCCAAAATAAAGTGCCAACATATTCTGTCACTTACTGATTTTTCATTTAAGTAAGCCATTCCGTTGGCAATTTGTGCGCTGAATGACATCAAGTCAAAGATTGTCAATGTAAAAACATTGGACGCCGTAATTGAGTCACTAATTCAAGAAATATCAATGTATGTTATGAGCTATGATACCTCATTTGACAGTTAACATTGTCTTCGTAAAGCTTTTAAGTTACTTGTCACGTATTGGTTGATGATTTAGATAGTCCACAGAGTTGATTGTAGACCTCCGCAGTAGTAAGTCGAGACTGCCCAGTTCACATATTTCCATTGCAATCTTAATGGATTCTGTTTCATAAATGTATTACATGAAAATAGAAAACAGTGACATATAGTTGTTGATTTGGTTTTAGCTTACGATTCCGTATATCCGCCGTACAAACTCCCAGTAATTGAACAATGTTTTCATGTAAATCATAATTTTTACTTCGGTCAGTACCAATTTGAAAAGACTCACGTCAGAACCTGATTTGGAGACTTTAATAGCAACAGGAAGAGTCTTCGAGATAATTCTGCCACGTAATACATGAGAGAAGTGGCCAGCACCAAGAAGGTTTTTGTCTGAGGTTTCTGTTCCAGATAAAAAACAACATGATAATATTCGTCATAATATTCTAGTAATATTATGCGCACCGAATTCTAAGTCATTGCAGTCGATCTCAAACTCATTTCGATATGGTAAGAAGTCAATAACTTCCCAAGATTTAGATTGTGATTCCTGAAGCAGGTCTGGTCTTCCATCAAAAAACTCTGACAATTCCTTGTCAGTAAGTTGTCTAACAAGGTCTTGTGCTTCTTTATATTTCCGGAAGAGTACGAAAACCACAATCGCAAACGCAACAACCAAAACCACCGGAGAAATAACCGCAATAGTTATGTATAACGGACCAATCTTTGAATCAGGCTTATCTGTAAAATTTATAAGACACGTATAAAAAATATTTTCATCAAGCATAATCAGATTATTAAACTTGTTCGTTCTAATTTATGGAAATAATTAATAATTAACCATGTATTACCTTGAATCACAACATTGAATGAGGTCCTAACAGTGCCTTCAGAGTTTTTCGCAACGCATTCATACTCCGATGTATATTTTTGTTTGGAATGGTCGTCCAGCTTTTCAGGAAATTCTAGGAAACCTTGGCCATTTGAATTTACGTTGGTCTTAAGCTCTGGTAGGATTTCATGTACTGACTGGTTCCGTGTGTACCAGAAGTATTGAGGAGTTGGTTCGCCAAACGCGTGACATACCAGCCGGTTGTTTCGATCCCCGACGTAAAACACTACATTCTGGCTTATGTTTTTGGCAAGACTTGGTTTAGCTAGATCTATTGTAAATCATTATAACACAAATTCAGCCGAAAAATAATGAGTCATTGTGTTTTTGTCATATTATGTTTTGTATGTAAACTTACGCCTAGTTTCGAATTTTCGACTAGTAGTTAGAATTGTCGACTCATTATTCCACGGAGCGAGACAATGTATTGCAGTAGCATCAATTGGAAGTCTTATTTCAAGTACCCCTATTAAATTAAAGTCTCGGATTGCTCTTGGGTGGCCTGCAGTAGGATTACTTATTTTAACATTTGGCATGCTGTCATCAAGCAACAGTTTGGTTCCATTCTTATACTCCAATTCAAATGAAATGCTGTTACAAAAGAGAAAAGCCAAAGCTTGACAGAAAAATTCGGTTGTACGGTTTGTATAAAGTATAGCAGGCATGTCGTCAAGCCTGGCTAGTTCATCTTCGCGAGCGTGGTGCCAGCTGCTATCTGTTTTGAATCAATTTCAAATATCATTGTAATATGAATCTATATACGGCATATATTGTACGTATTATAAACCTTACATCTTAAGTTATTCAATGAAACAAAGAACTCCCAAATTTGGCCACTCATTCCTGACCGGCAATAAGCAATACCAGACCAGTGGGAGTAAGCCACTGCTACACAGTCGGTTAAAACGTTGTGCTGCTTATCTCTGCATGTTGTTTGATAGTCCGATGAATACATGATTTGCGTGAGAGAATTGCAACTGTTTCCACTCTTCAGGCACGGAAGCAAAAATTGACAATGCATGAAGTGGCGACAGTTAAGCGTTGTTATGGCCCTCTGCTTGCCACTCGTAAGGCACTGAAGGTTTCCCTCATAATTATCCAGTTGTAAAACAAATGAAATGTTTACGTGAATGTACCATTCGAAAATTAGCCTGAGGTCCTGAGTTAGGCATGCAATTTTATACTCGGTCTCAGCATTAGATTTGTTGTCAGAGGAAATTTTGAATGAGATTGACCCCGGTTGGGAATCTTTGATCATTATGACTGAAATGTCGTTTGCTACGAATTGAACCTCTTCAGAAGCATTCTTTGGTTGGCATTGGAGCTCTTGCCATTCTTCGGCTCGAGCATGTATGGCTTTTCTGGTTGGAGCTATGACGTAGCCATTGTCGTGTTGCAGTTCAGAGGTTGTTGATGCATTTACTAATACCGAGTGGCTATCTTGGCGACAAACAAATATGCCATGAAGTAGTGTTTTGAATGAGAACCCAATAGCTTGATGATATGTCATGTAAGAATTCGATAAGTTTGTTTCGGTCCCCTATTAACATAAAAACAAAATTATATCAAAATACAGATTCGCATTCCAAATGATTTCTGCAATGTTTAGATCTCTCTCTCTGGAGATCATCAAATGAAAACCGTGGACTTGCATATACCTAATATGATTTCTAAGGACAATGACTAATATTGGAACATGCAAACTTTACATATGGCCACATTGGTAGCCAATCCATACTTTAAATACTAATTACAACTAATGCTTACATTCTGATGACGTTGAAACAAAAGTACTTCCTTCTTAAGATCCGACGTCATACATGGGATGATGTTGGAATCAATAACTTGGTGTGTGTCCGGGATCATCAGGGATGATTTCGCATCCCCGCGGATAAAAACAAACAGGCCAGCGTTTCGAATAGGTTGTGCAATAGACTCACAGCCCACCCGAAATGCAAAACTTGAGTTGGAAATTCTTACATACGGGCCAAGAAGGATGAGAACTTCTAGTGTGAAAGTCCTTTCTGCAAGATTCCTTGTCACAGGTGGAAATTTTATGCGATTCCGGTGGGATAATGAGCCAGTAATATTCCATTGAATTGGATAGCCCGCGGTGCAGTTGATTAGAACGTTGCTACCTTGTCTGGGATGGTAAAAAGCTGTGGGTGTGTCTGGCAGTAGTGACGAAACATTTTCCCAAGGTGAGTCGAAGCCCTCAAACATCAATACAGGTGTGAGACTTTGGTCGCCTAAAATGGAGGTACAGAACAAGACTGAACATAAAACTAAAAAACGTTGTTTGTCCATTGCTAGCTTTCGTTGCTTGTTATTCCTTGGCTAAATATGAATCTAGACTGAGAGTACTTTTTCAAAAATGAATTGATTCCTTGTATTTTTAAAAACTCTTTCCTTCTGGTCAGACGTGAATTCCTTCAAGTTGAATGTTTTGCGTCATCCATCGAATGGAAAACTTGACGTTTGTTGAGGTAATGCTTTTCCATATGCCACAATATAAGAGTAGCTGAATACCTTAGGGTAATATGCGATTAAAATTGTATGTCAGATGTTGATGCATCATAGTTGTATAAATTTCCAGTTCACAGCAATGGTGTCGTGGAGAGCACTATCAAATATAAATACGAACTCTAGCTGAAAGAGTTAAGAGTGAAACGATTATTGAAAAATAGCCGTAGACTTTGTATCAGTTCATAGATAATGCATTAAAGAGTTAGACCAACAGACACCTATGTTGTTTGGTATGAAACCTACATCGTTCGTCAATACCATATACAACAAAAGACAAAATGTTGCCCATTGACGCATAAGAAGTGGACCACATTATTTTTTTACAAGGTTTCCGGTTGTATTAACAGGATGAACTTGTTTAGGTTTAATAAACTAAGCCAGGAAACTGAAATAATAAATTTTGTAACATAGTGGTAAATGAGCTAGATTATTTTCGTTTCAAACAGCTTTTCTGTTCATGCACACTACTGCACAATCGTAGTTCCTATTGTTTGTAGAACTTACATTTTGCTTAATGCTGTGAAAATATGGGCATTTATTTTTTTACGAAACCATAGGATATCCGACATTCAAACTTTGAAGTCTAGTGTAACCCCGAGAATGACCAATTAATGCAAGTTTCAATCTATCAGATTACAGCTCAAAGCCTTAGCTTCGCTCAAGGTGTTTAGAAACCCAATTAAATTTGCCACTCCTTTGTAATATGACTTTTCCCACACCCATTCCGAATCAAATCACATTTCTGTTTATTTTGAAATATGAACTTTTTGGTGAGAATATTTAAACGAATTTGCTGTCATTGAAACCAGCCATAAGTTATGAGGAGTTTTGGGACCCTCTGTTGAGTCTATTGATTAATATATCTAGTATTGTTTGTAAAAAAACGTTTCATTTTACAAGTCGCTTCATGAAAGAAGACTATGATGGATTTGGAGATCGTAATCGTATTTAGTAGTTTTCAATTTGTGCAGAAATGCCATACGTAGTAAACAGGTTTATCCTTGTAAATAAATAGTAATCATGATGATTTTAAACTGTTTTTTTATTAAACTGGAAAACTTATAACGTACTTATTCACTAAAAGGTTTTCATTGACAATTGATATAACATAAGTACCTAGTAATATGAAGCCTGTTGCTGATGAATCTCAATCGGCTTAGTCCAGCATTTGCTACAGTCTTGTTGATAACAGTCGGGGCAATGTTGGGCACGTTTTACTCTAGCAGCAAACGCTGAACCGAAGTCAGATGTGGTTTTCCAAGTGTTACTTCCCGTAGTAAATGCGTTGAATTCCTTTGCTGGTACTAATGTCGTGTGTGCTAATATACTATTAATTGTGACAGCACACAGACAAAAGTATAGGAATGGAAAAGTCATCTTGAAACTGGCCGAGAAAAAAATTATAACTGTACAAAATTTAAAATTTTAAAATTTAAACTGTTTTTAGTTCAACCAACCTGTGCGTGTACAATAAACTTGTAAATGCCGTATTGAATCCCAGAACGTAACTGAGAAGGTATTGATATCTAAAAGGGGTTTTATATTGTGCATACAAGTAACAGGTGAACAAGATTTCTTGTTTAGTTAGAAAGTTTTGATATGGTATTCAGTAAAAACTATCAATTCAAAATTCAGTCGTGATATGAATTAATATCAAGGTCGAATTAAAAGTGAAAATGGACAAATGTAATATACGAGACACGTTTGACTCTGAGTATCTCGTATGAATGAATTTTTATAATGCCTAGTCTGTATATTTAGCAATCCTTGCTCAATGTATTGATTGCAGAATGTCAAAGATCTTTTGGAATACTACAAGAAAATGACCGCTGTGTGTAGACATGAATTTTTTATTTAAATTTCGCTCGTGTACAACGTTACACCCATATTTATACTAAAGCTCGTCTCGGCGTTGTTTCCTCGAGCTGTGACTACCTGTAATAAAAATTTCCTGAGATATGGACAGAAATATTTTATTTAAACATTGTTGGAATACTCTGAATCAAAAATTTTACATAGGTTGATTTGACATTCAGGTTTTTTTGTAAATTGATTGTCGATACAAGAAATACAGATTTTTTTTTTTGTAAAATATCATATTCAACCCTTGAACTTATAAAATATGTCCATATAAATCAAGGTTTGTTAAATTTAATTTATCGTTCTTTTCCACGATAAATATTCAATGGTTAGAAATACAGGGTATTGACGTATGATAATTATTTTCAAATCTGTTTTCATTATATGATCTGAAAAGTTGAGCCAAAAAAATCATTTACCGATCCGAGCATGATGTTTCAAAGCTTCCGTCCGTACTCTAAATAAAATCGTTGTGATTCCTATTTCTTTTACCTTAATATTTACTTTAGAGCATTATTATTTCATTCCATATATTAACTAAATTATTATTATGATTATACCTATAAACTTGGGCTTCAGTAAAACTGTGTAATCAATAGAATATATCTTAATCGAAGCCTTTTCCCATAAATCAGTAAGATCTTTTTGGCGTTTTTAATCATTTATCTTTGCTCCAGTTGCTAATTACACATTACACATCACTGCTGACAGCTAAGGCGAAATGTTATCGAAGTTCCCTGAAAATGCAAAATTTCAGCTCAATCAAATCAGTCGAACATTCTCCGATCTACAGCGACAGCCATTTGGTTTACTTTGACCCCCTCCTCCAGAACCCCACGACGATGAAATTGGGACCTTCTATAGGGAACTTACATAGCTCATATCAGTATATCTTTGCACATCTATCTATGAACACCTGTTGTCATTTGAAAAAAATAACATCGAGCCCCTGCAGGGACCTGGGACCTGTACAAGGGTAAAAAACTACCAATATTATATCTAGTGCACAAGTTAAAAGCTGATTGAATTTTAAAGCTTGCTACAAAAATTCTTATTAGCACTCACGGGGTTTCGTTTTATGCTAATCTGTGAATGCATGATATGTTACGGTTATATTCGGTGGAAACACATTTCTAAATGAGTAGTATGAATTTCTAATCTAAATCAATATGATGTTAGTTATAATGTCGTTCTTTCACGTACAGTTTTCAGAGAAAGATGTTATCAATGCAAGCGACAGAGAATTCTTTGTCGTCGGCTATATTGCAGTCGGACGGTATCACACGTCAACACATCCGATGATGGGGCTAGATCGCTGCGTTGCATTTACTGGCGACGTTCACACAATACGTGCAGCCAGGTGATTCTTGTTAACTGTTGGTGTTACAATCCAGATTAATGAACAATCATTTCATTATTTATTTAAAGGGTCAGTGCCTTATTAACTTTTACTGTTTATGAACTAAAGTATAGGGTACACACTCGTATTGTATGAATGACCCCATTCTTCTCCAGAACACTATTGAGTATGGATTAATTTTTCTCACTTGTTTCCCCATCTGTGTTTTGTTGTTTTTTTCCCTACTGCTCACACAGTTGCGGTTTGGGTGGATCTCCAAACAAAATTCTAATCTAAAATTCCTGTCAATCAAACAAACATTTTTTGGTAGTATCCATGACGCATTGTTTACTGTGTGTAAAACACAGTCATCTACAATTCAATTCCATATTGTTCCCCCAAATTAATATTTAATTAATTAGTAGTAATTAGTGTCGAATCAACCACCAGCGAAAAAAAAAACAGCGTAGTATCAGTCTGCTGGTCCTCCAGGTAATATTCCTTCCAGAACTTGTGATCATGACGTTAACCTATTTATTTCGCGAAAGTTCGCAAATCTCCGGCACGCTGTATATATTTTTTTTTT
>JAAXOA010004311.1:0-10425 GCA_036561885.1 Salina celebensis
AAGAGGCTTTCTTACAGAGGATGCATTAACTTTTGATATGTCGTCGAAAGGGAGAATGGGAAAAGGTCGAGTTAAAGATGCCATTTGACAAAAAGCCTTTTGTGCACTAGGGAAAATCATCTGGATTTGGAGAAAGTAACGGTAAAGATGATACGAAGTGTGGTCGTTCTTCGTAAAACGACGTTGAAATGTCTTTGTTGTAGCCAATACGTTGTTATACGAAATGGATTTAGTGAAAGTTGCATGGACACGATTGTTGGTTTAAAGATTTGCTTTCACCTTGTTAAGTTACCATTGGGAAGTAGTACTATGCATACAAATATAAAATTCTGTCGAAGCTTCAGGTTGACCGCATGGATGGGAAAGAAAAGCCAATTAAAAATCAGTTCATGAGTGATGTTTGATACGTGTGTGGAAATATGTTGCGCCTTACAAAATTAATGGATTTGGTATTGCTCGTTAGGTCGTGTCTCCTGTCACTGGACGTGTTCTAGGCACGAAGGAGGTCCGTGTGGTGAACGAGAAAGTGTCACTGGCCGCTATGAAAGTCCAAGTAATTTCAGGTGTCCAACTCTCTCTATTTCCTGATACAGACTCCGATAACGAATTTGTTGCGGAGACAGCAATCACTTCGAAGCTATCTGCAAAATACCAGGTACGGACCAGGTGGTTTTCTTTTGTAATTTGTCCTTAATTTTTTTCAAAAGAACCTTTCTTATTGAAAGTATGAAAATATACTATCCACTTATTGTTAGTTGGAAAAGGCTGGAGTTTCATACCGAGAATTATCTGAATGTTCAATGTGAATCTCATTAAATGGAAGCTTATTCTTTGTTCTTTCGTTTTTGATTTCATCAGGAGGCACTTCTAGACATCAGTCATTCGTTTTTCCGATGGGTCCTGGGTGAAACTCGACGAGATAGAAAGGGAAAACTACGTGTTGGCAGTGGGAAGTTTGGAGCCTACAGTAGTTGAACTACCGCCTATCCAGAATTCAAAGTATCCTCGAATTATAGCTGTGAGCGAAGGAAGTGGACCCATTATGAGGTGAGATTAAATGCTATTTTCATTTTGTCCCTTAATGCTATATGGTTTTGAGTGGGGAAGCATTCCAGATGGATGCTTCTGTCTGTCGCTCATCGTCTCTCAGTTATGTTATGTCATGTCGTTTATACTGACTTTTTTCTGTTATTCTCCCGTTTTTTCCATTTTCGTCTTTTAGAGTCTCTCTTGAACTGAGCGATCAATGCCACCGCCAAAATTCCGTTCCACTAGCCATGTCTGTGGCTCAAGTGGAAGTAAACTTTACAACAAGCACCAGTCGCTCTGAATTCACTCAAAATGACAGCAACTTGGGCGCTGCAAACACTAAGCACTCCTTTAGGAAAACAGGTCGTGGAAACAAAGAGAGAAATGGAAGTGGGAAGAAGGATCTTTCTGCGATGTCGAGTGTTTTCAGAGGTGGCTCAGGAAGCACTCTTCATCATAGTCATAGCGATATTGCGGGCATTTTGTTGAAGGATGACAGCAGTAAAGCATCAATGCCATCTCAGCATCTAGGGCCTATCAGTGTCGGATTTCTTCCAGACAAAGGATGGTCGTTTGCTGCTCATAATACGCCACTGGAAATAGCTATGTATGTGCTTCTAGGAGTGTTCAGCGTGGCCATTCTCGTTTTCGTTGCTTCATGCTTCGTTTATGCTTCCCGTGTGAAAAAACGCGAAACTGGCCATCCGGATGATTTTGCGTTGGGAATAAAAATGGAACAGAACCCGATGCTGGGAAGGTTTGGTGCACCCCCAGGTGGATGTACTACGAATGCTCATGACTGGGTTTGGCTTGGCCGAGCCTCTCTAGCACTTCACCCATCAATGGAAAAGCAATAGAAACACCGTCAACAGCCGGGGAAAATCTAACTCCGATCAGGGCAGACAGGTGGCCAACACTCCAATCAGAATAATTGCGAACCCAAGCTTTGAATCGCAGCAACAACAGCTCGCGCAAAACAACAGCAGCCAGTATGTCACTCACATCACCCCATTCGCAAATTACAAGTCATCAAGGTTCACCTGCAACTGGTCCCCAGGTCGGTGTCCAGCCTGGAAACTCCCGACAATTTGGATGGATTCCTGTGGCAACTCAAGAAACTGGATTCTCAGCCACTCCTCCACCACGTCCTCCAAAAATATCAACAACACCAATCGACACTACCACATTCTCTGTTAAACAACAAGCGGTAGTGTCTGTGAATGCAATCAGCACTAGCAAGGCAGGCTCTCCGCCAAGCATTGGAGCAACATCCACTTGCTCGTCTGTAAACTCTGCATCAGGTGTGATGGACGCACCTGACTACAGGCCTCCAATTCCACCTCACAGAAATATTACAGCAAACCATCATAATGAGGCACCGGGAGCATCCAAGAAGACGGGAGGGTCACACCCTACAACCTTTTCTTCTCCCTCCCCTCCCTCCTCGTCTTCTCCACCAGCGATTAGTCCAAATAGTTATAACATAAATAACCTTAGAAACAGCAAAGGCTCCAAGAGCACTGGCAGCAACAGTAATAATAATCAGAGTCGATGTAATAAGGATGGTACTGAGCCATCCATATCCATGATAGAGTTCCCTGAAACTAGTCATCAAAAGAAAGTGTCACCACAATCCCCCCTTCCTATTTCTACCGCCGTTGGAGTCGCTGGCGGGAACTCATCCTCACCTCCCAACAGTTCATCAGCAAGTCACGTAAGCAGGCGAGATAGGGACCCGCAATACCATCCTCCTCTTGACCTGAAAAGACCTGCCAACATTGTTGGCAACCCGATGTGCTACATTGACGAGGAGTGTGAAGATGACGATGACATCGACGATGAAGATCTGGAAAGACCTTTGACAGTGGCAGTAGCTGCGGCCGCCGCTGCCAGACAGAATCATCACAAATACAACAGGAACCAGCAAACTTCTGGTAGTGAGGGCGGTGGAGGCTCGGCTTCCAGCACATCCTCTTCAAGAAATAGAACGAATAGTAACAGCAGCAATCACAAACTTGACATGGACTACGACCAACTTATGGAATACTTTGACAGCCTGAAAGAAACAGAAGCTTAAAAGGGATTATATTGCACCTTCTTAACCTCCTAAATTACCATTGCCACAAAAGAAAAATTTACAGCAACTAAGAAAATCTTTTTATAACATTAAGTTTTGTTACTTTCTCCATAATAACTTCCGCAATAGATCAGTTTTCTTTATCCGAAGTTCCAGCCCTGAAATGTTACTAAACGGAAATACGTATAACATAGCTGCTGCCATCATTTTAACCATTATAATGCGAAAACATGCAACTCCTCGAAAATTAGAGATTTTTCGCCTGTAAAATTTTTTGTGGGCTTCAGGATCAGATTGAAACTTAATGACTGTCTCCTAATACCTGGAGAACCATTTCAACTCAGACAGGCTGCATTTGAGATACGTACATATTCATCAAATCTAAGACACGAATGCTATCACTTTGCATATGCAATACCTTGGAGTGGTTTTGGCTAGCGAATGATAATTACGATACATACAATAGCATCATGTTTAGCATCCATGATCATGGCATGTCGTTACAATAAATGTTACTCGTTTTGTTGCGTTATTTTAGGCAGTTCCTTACAAAAATGTGTGTACAACACGTAACATGATCACATTGGTTAATTGTCCGAAAGAGAAACAAAAAGGATAAACCATGTACATCCAAGCATTTGTCACGAGATATGAGATAGGGAAATATCCCACGCAGCCACAAGGGGAAAATTATTCTTCGAAAGCTCGTGGTTTGCTGAGAGTGGAGAGTGTGCGCAACGTTGATTTTGCTTCTACGACTTACTTACCTGCACTAGAATGACGCAGGTTAGTGGAGAAAGCTCGGTGGGGTGATACTAAGACATTTATCATCCTTTCAAATAAACATAAAAAGTCACACGTACAGAAAAAAAAAGGTGAAAGGTAGCATCCAGCAATATATTTATTTTTTACAATGTTTGCAAGAAAATGACACGCCAACCGTGAGAGATAAAGAAAAACAGTTCAAACTCACACTGGCATGACATTATATTTATATAACAAAAAAACTTTATACGTGGAAATAGTACATAGTATGATACTACTAATTGGAACTGTTAGAAAACAAAGCAAGCGGAAAATGAGGCCATTCATTTGTACAAGGATGAGAAATTTATGACAGACACACACAAAATGCTTCACTATAAAGCAATCACATTTTTTTCCGCAACATAATTATGACATAGAAATTAGCATTATTAATGTTAGAGCATAGCGCACCAAAACACTAGCTGGAAAACTAGCAGTTTCATAATTTTTCGTAATGCACCAAAACAAACTGATTCCTATAAATAAAACTAATAGACGGGTTGATGAATGAGATGCAGTTTTTGACTGACATATTCCATGAGTTCATAGAATTTAATAATAAGGCAGCAGTGTCAGGATACATATTAAAAAGTAGGGAAACTTCATGGAGTGTATTTGATCTTGGTGGCTGGATTTTATAAGGTAAAATGCAGCAAGAGAGTGTCAATAACGAGAAACTCTTAATCGCTTTAAAATTTTGTTAGGAAACGTTCTTTGTACCTTTCATTCAGGAATTGCGGACAAGAAAAACTACCTTGTCGGAAACGTGTACGAGAAGACTTGCATGATAGGTTTTGGTATTAAAACCTTGTCGAAATGGATGTATCAAAACAAAACAGTCCGATGTGTATCGTTGCAATTTACAATTAATTTGATTTAAAAAAAATCACAAAAATACGCTTTATATTACTTACTACTCATTTTAGTTTAAAAAAACGGAAGATCTCACTTTTGTCAATCATTTTTTGCACATTTTTACACTAGATAATTTAGCGCGACTAAACTTTTAATAATGTATGATTTGCTAAATCCATGATTTACTGACCTGTTAACGTATCATTCTGGTGATAGTGCCATAGTATTGCTTTACGGTAAGTGTAACTGTAAATATCTAGCGAGAGAAAATTTCACTTTAGAGACGTATATTATAAGCTAAATTTAACAGGTTTTGTTTAGTTTTTTGTTATTCCTCGACAAGTCGACTACAACGCTAAAATCTATTAGTTGCATTGTTCCTATTAGTGCTAAGCATAAATAGATTTGTAATAACATTAAGAATAACTTGTCTGTATTGAGTATAGAAGCTCTGAATAGTTATATAGTCACTTAGATTGTAGGCTATGTAAACAACATGTATTGCTTGGATTAGCAAAATGACTAATTTTCATTGTGGGTCAGAGGTTACAATTTATATTTTAGAGTTAATCACATCCTTGAAAACAAATCATACAATCAATCAGTTTAGTCAAGCAATAGTAAATATTACTAAATAGGGAAGAAGTGTACAGTATACAAACGCGTTTATATTTTCAATTGCGACAGTTTAAATGAGAAAAATAAATAAAAACAATGCACAATCGCACGGTCTATTCAAAAGAATAAATTCCATCACGAAAATAAGAAATTTATGGTTTTTCGGCACTAAAGTTTTTGTAACATGCAACTAATAAATATAATATCTGACCGCATTTAAATAATTGCTGCATAATATGAGGAATGTTGTTAACTAAAAATTAGTCTGCAGGAAGAAATGTTTTATTCCATATTTATGATGAATCCCGTTACATAATTTTCCATCTAGAAAGCATGTTGTGAATTTCTAGTTGAAAACCAGGTCAGAGAATTCGTTTCCTTCTTTTGAATAGAATTTAGGAAAAAACGTCCCTAATAGAGAATGTAAAAATGAGTGCTTGAGTTTGAAGATCAGTGGAAGTTAAAGTCAAATACATATTTTTCAATGTTGAATGTCTTTTTGTAAAACAAAATGATCAGTATTTTTTGCTATTAACGAGAAACTTTTCGCTCTCTGTCCATGTAATCTTTTAGAAAACAATTAATTATTTGTTGTTTCCCGAGAATGGTTCAAACATGAAGATTATTTTTCAAACAAAGTAGAATATTTAAAATTATTTTTGTTTCTGTCCTACATGTCAATACCAAGCGTATCTCTCTGTTTCCTTTGAATGTGTGTCATTAATTAATTGTATTGAGAAACTATGTCTGATTGTATGTAATATACATATAGCTGTATTCATTGCCACACAAGTTTAACTTTGTGTAACCAACAATTGATTTTGTACCTTTTTTTCTCCCTATTCTACTTTCATTTTACGAATTCATAAATAAAACAAAAGTTTGAAATAATTATTGAAAAAAGGCACTGGGATACGGGTGCTATTTGTTTGTAACTTAAATTAAAACTGTAACTAAAAGTACTATAACATGAAATGTGTATGAAAAGATTTTTGACAAAAACAGAGTTTTGGCTGTTCCCATGATCAGTGAAGTTAGTCTTTTTGCAGCATATCTTAATAAGCTATCTGTTCACAACGGTGTATATTTATATGAAATTGTACTTTTAATTTGTATCTAAATCCTAATTAAGATAGGTACCTAGTTAAGCTTTTGCGTTTTATCATCGTGGAGACTACGAAACATGAAGATTGGAGGGAGCTCCCACCGGATATTTCAGAGCGAAGGAAATTGAAGTTTTTGTTTGAAGGTATGTGTGTTCTATTCGTCACAACTGTGGGAGTCAATCGTTTTGCAGAAATTTACGTGAAATTATTTACCCCAACAAAGGATATATATAGTCCTTTATAAAACTCAGTTAACTAAGTGTAACTGTCCATAACAATACAAACTCTCTTACATGGAGCGAATAACGGGATTTTGTGAAACTGTTTAACAATTGATAACTTAAAACACAAAAAATGCTATCATAACACGTAAACCTTAAAATAAATAAAATCCGTTTGAATGTGGAATGCTAAAAAGAAACTTTGTGAATAGAAATGAGAAAATTATTAAATAAAGAGGTTTTTGCCGTAATTGCCGACTAAGCAACACGATTACATAATATCTTCGCAATGTGCATTGTAAATTAAAGGAGGGTGCATTCATATTAACAATCATATACATTTCTAATCATTTTCTAACCATGAACGATGGAAATGTAAACGAATATTACAATCTGGATCAATAATTCATCATCAGTATCGCATCAATGAGGCACATCATAATTTTTCATTCTTCATAGAAAAAAAAAACCTTAGAGGTTTTTATTCTATGTTCATTCTTATAGGCTTTGAATGTACTCCAGATCTATTGGCGAGAATGTAAGGGAGATTAACTTAGCGTCCTCTAGTGCAAAGACAAGTTACCAGTCTTTGGAACAAAGTCGTACGCTTTCCTTGGTGAAGTTTCCATGAAAATTAAATGTGTAATAGCACATACAAACTTTGCATTTTTTGACAATATTGTCATCAATATTTTAATTATTCTTCTTTCATAAACATGTTTCTTATGTCACAACTGTCTCTATCAATATCATCATCATGACAATTGTGTTTATACGTATTTTTTTCAAACATGAAATGCATATAACATTCATTCATTATTCACCCAAAATAAAATGTTTTATTTTTGTATTATGTCGTCATTTTAGTCTCTATTTATTGTAAGGATTTATTGTTTAACTAAGTTTTAGACCCAAGACCAAACGCGAGATAAATCTTACGGCGAGATTTGTATCAACGCTGGTTACAAGTAACAGTTTTATTTTTATTTTTTTGACATGAGATACATTTATCTTATTACCTTATTTTAGTACATTTTGGTTATTTATTAATTTCATGATTGTTGATATGAGTTTGGCCACTTTAGTCTAACCTCATGGTAGACTCAATACGTAAAACTTATTACCGATTATTCTACCTTTTATGTTAAGGGTTCTCGGGTTAATCTGTTAAAACGATTCTTTATTGACTATTTTCTTCTTAATGTAAATGAAATCTCGTTAAATACATATACACTCTTACAGGGTACGGCTAGATCTCATAAGACGAATCTCTATTTGCGAGAACGTAGATTACTGCTAATGGACTTTTAAAGTTTTTTGTTTGAAATTACAGTTTAAAGTCTGTTTATTAGTCACTTGAGTAATACGTATACAAGGAAATGTTAACGATTAAATCTCAGTTGAATTTGGACGATAAACAAAACAAGGTTCAAAAATAATTAGGTTGTGTAGCAGTATAGTTTCCTATACATTATAGGTATATATATAATACCTGGATCGATTCATTCAAAGAGTCAACATCTTTATTTTTGAAAGCAGAATATTTTTAAAGAAACATATTTGTTTAAAATAAAAAACGCACGCTTTCAACAAGAGTGTTGAAGTTGAGAAAGTAAAGGTTTGAAAATATTTTGCACTGGAGCAGCCATTGATTGGAATGTAAGTGAAAAATGGAAAGGGTCATTTGGAGTGCAACTTGGTGTGAATTTTTACAGGAGCTGAGTAATGACAGGATACATGAGTCGAACGTGCTCGGCACCTTTGATGGGAAGTCGATGTGACATGAAATGTAGCACCAGATGAGGAACGGAAGGAAACTCTTGGTCACCCAGAGAGAATGTTCCCAGCGAGTTGGGCTCGATTCGAATATGAATGCATCCACGGAAGCTTCTACAGAAGGGATGGAAATAAGAAACAAGAGAATCAATAATGGTGGATTTGATCATGGGGTGAACATGTTATGTTTGAATTTAGAATTTGACACGAATTTACGTACTTTAGACTCAAGGAGTAGCGATTGAATGTGGTACTTTCACAATTTCGAACGAGAAAGGATCCTTCCTTGGTAGCCCTCAAAATGTTTTAAGATGAGGAACGGAAGGAAACTCTTGGTCACCCAGAGAGAATGTTCCCAGCGAGTTGGGCTCGATTCGAATATGAATGCATCCACGGAAGCTTCTACAGAAAGGATAAAAATAAGAAACAAGAGAATCAATATTTGTGGATTTGTTCTGGGCGTGAACGTCTTATGTTTGAATTTAGAATTTGAAACGAATTTACGTACTTGAGACTCAAGGAGTAGCGATTGAATGTGGTACTTTCACAATTTCGAACGAGAAAGGATCCTTCCTTGGTAGCCCTCAAAATGTTTTCTGCTTCACATCGAGTAATGGCACCATGAAACCAGTCTTGACGCTCCAGCTCAACGTTTGGATTGATCACACTAGCTGGATCGGGGAGGAGGAAAAGACCTCCCCCTAAGCCTCCCGAACTAAAATCCAATTTCATTCTACACCTATCCGGTCGTGTAGATAAAACATGTTTTCCCTGTGTTTGTGGCATGTGCACTTGAACAGAAGTGACATCCTCTACAATCGCAGAGCCAGGTATCTTTGAAGCAGTCAAAAAGCTTTGCCTTGACGGGCCATAGCTGGAAGTAGATGGTTCTGAGTCGTGAACCACATAATTAGGATCTTCGTAGTACTCGTCCCTTGTTAGCCCGTCGTCAAAGCTCAACTGCAGGGAAGAGGTGACCGACTCTCTTTTTGATTGACCCTGAGGTTGTCCTTGTTGAAGGTGGGCAGAGCTGACACTCAATTCCAGACTCCCTCGTCCTCCAGCAGTTCCACTAGCTTGAGATGGGACTATCATAGAATCAGTCTCTCTCGTACCGCCTCCAGCAAAATCTAATGAAATTCCAGAGTCGGCCAATTTAGCGAGCTTCCTGCGGAGTTTGGGCATTTCCCAGGGGACATTCGTTAACTCTGCAGCGTCCATGAGACTGATGGTGTTTGACCATTTTGAAGCACCTTGACTGCTTTCATGACACACCGTCATAGTCTGGCTGATGACTGCTTGTCAGAATCGTACCAGGTTCTAAAGGACTTTTGTCAGAAATGGGAGAAAGCAGCTTTTGTGGTTGGTAGTGAATTCCATAATGAGCTGGATGATGATGATGGGTGGTGAAGTTGGAAGACTGACGATGAAGTGAGGAGGAGAATTCGTCACTTTTGGCAGAGTCAATAGATTCCAAGGAGCTGACTGAATTATCTTTGAGAGTGTGACCGAGCCGTCTAGTTTCGGCAGGTCCACTTGAGGAAGAGGAAGACGTAGTAGTATGGCCAGATGAAGATATACTTTTACCGATGTACCTTTTCTGTGGCAATGGCTCAGAAAGAGGCATCATCGGCTTTGAAGCAATCTTATGAGTAGCTAATGGACTGCTATTTGTTGTCGTGCATAAACCGGACGTTCGGTTGGCAATGAGGTTGATGTTCAAATTGTGATGCAGGTGGAGGGGATGGTCGTGATGTTGAAAATGGTGAGATTGGCAATATGAAGATGTGGATGGATTCGTTTGCAAACTTGCTATGCTGCCGGCACTTTCAGGAGGTTCACCTCCATCAGGAGAGCACCGTTGATGGTGGTAAATTTCTCTGCTCTGGGGTAATTGGCTACATACTGGAGCATCAGGGATTAAACATGTCTGATC
>JAAXOA010004312.1:0-10425 GCA_036561885.1 Salina celebensis
GATATAACGGTCACGACCGTTATAGTTATAACGTACCCTTTCTATAACGGTCATAAGGAATGCCGCCGATTGCCGACCGTTATAGAGGGATTCCACTGTATAAGAGATAATTTATTGATGACATAACAAATGAAATGAACGTCAAAAACGAACTCAAGCTCATATGACATTCCCAATTCTACTTGTCAAGCGCTAGCTTAAGTTGATTATTGCAATATTATCTTATGCACGTGGTCGTAGTCTTTCACTCAAACCTTATAAAAATGCATATGGCTTTAAATAGTCTTCTTACTGCAAAACCAAGCCATCGTAAATAACAGGCATTAAGAGATTAAATTGGTGTAATGACGTTATTATGTTCAGATGTATGACTACATACAACTTTAACATTCAACATTAAACAATATTCTGATTCGGTTTTGATGAACTTGATACTGACGTACTCGTTTATGCAATAATCTTTTTAATTTTAAAACCCTAAAGAAAAGTATTTAAACATTTCATATTGCCAAATAAAATAAAAACAGACAAGTACATTGTAAACAATCAAGTACAAATCCCTAATAAAACTTTATATTTGATCGCCACACTTAAGAAAGAAAAATAAATCCGTATTTCACAATCTGCTAGAAGAATGCATTTATGTTATTCTGTTTCGAACAATCAGAATGTACACATTTGTAATTATTTTACGGTTGTTCATGCTTGTTGAATATCTAGCACGACGGAGTAATCAAACTATAATGTGTTTGGGATAGGCTCCTGAAGTTTTTATCGTTGGCAATTTTTATGTCGTGGAAGCTCACTTCATGGTACTTAAGTATTCAATTACACATTGGTTCGCTTAAAAAAGTGTGGAATGCAGCTTGAGAATCATAGCACTATCGAATTTAATATCATGCATGAAGTATCGCCCCATATCTCGAGCGCTTTAAACTTGAAGGACAACTGATTATAATTTTCAATGGAATACTGAGGACACAGCAGTTCAATTTGAATTTTATATTCCATTTAATTCAATTACAGTGCAGCTAGTACATCCATTTCTCTATACAAAGTGAAACTGGTGTCTGAATGTAACAATTAAAATATGATATTTACAATTCTGAAGTTTGTACAATTATTTCTTGTCCTATTCCTGATACGTCCTTGCTTGTCAGCCCAGATGCTGGAAGGCTTGACGGAGCAGCACTGGAAGATATTTTATAATCAGAGTCTTTTCACAGATAATTACTTCAGAATAAGCATTAACTACCTCACCTTTCAACATAAGTTTGGCGCCACCTTTTATCTAGTCAACTGTTTCCAGGTACAACTGACTCAGGAAGGAATTCCGACTCCATCCAAAAGCTTTTCTTCGTTCACCAAATTTTTTCAGACAACTGTGCAATTTTTCATTAGTACACAAGCATCTGGGAGAATAACTTTTCCAGGCAGGAATGTCACCAGATATGCAAGTAGATCTGGGAAAACCGGTCGTATTGTTCTATTGACCTCAACGACGCTCATAACATCCAGTGTGGTGGATCTATTTAATAGCTCCTTGTTTCACAGTGTGTCAATATTTGTTATCCTTAATTCAACAAATGTAGTCGAAATTTGTCGCAACCGTTGGATGGTCGCTAGTTTGCCGCGTAGAGTAGTGAATATCAACATGAAATTTTGTGACACATATGAACTAAGTAGATACCAGAAGAAGATTGATATGTATGGATATTTAATTGACGAAGAAGCATCTTTCTGTAGTTGGCATCTGCGTGAATGGCCATCAGTTGGCCCCTGTGTTACAAACACGTTTAAGCAAATGCTTAATGTGTCAGCCTATGGCTCAATAGTTTACGTATTCAAACACTACCGCCGAATGTCATTTGAAGTTGCAGAAGAAATGCAGTCCAACAACTATATTATCCCAGAGCTAGGCTTCGCTTTTGAGTCATGGGGTTTTCTGCACATAAAACGTACTCAATACCCAGAAGGATTTTTTAATACGGAAAATACCACCTTAACCAATCCATTCAATGTAAAAATGGGGAGCTTGGTCCTACTCTGTTACGGGCTACTCAGTATTGTAATGATTTTGAGCAACATCGCACAATTTATTTGGTCCCGCGGGAAGTTAGCTGTTATTAACTTGACAGGTGCACCTGTCCGACTGTTGGGATCGATGTTACAACAGAGTTCCCCTACGACAACCGACAGTGGCGAAAGCTTGAGACTTCACAAATTGTGCTTTGCAGCCATTTGGCTGATTTGGTATTTTGGAATGTTTATCTGCAGCCAAAGTTACAAAGGAGCTATGTTCTCGTACAGAACAACACCGCAAAACTTTGAATACCCGAAGACCACTGCGGAATTGGTAAATAGAAATACGCCAGTACTAACATTTCAGTACGCATGGGAGTCATGGGACAATGGCTCATACAAATTTCAAGGCGCTATGGAAGCTCACCTAAAGCAATTAATCAAATCTGGTAATGACGAGACCCCAGATTTTTACACCTCTCTACTCGAGTTGATTCGGTTTAAAGACTTTGGTCTGTATGCCATGATAAGATTGTCAACAATGCTTTATCTACTTGAAAACAATCTAAAGCCTACCTACGAATACAGAAAGCAGTTCCCAGAAGCTTACCAATCTGCTGTAGCAGTGCTGGATTTACTTAGTTTTACAAGGATGCAAAAACTAGTTTTGGAGGTATTCATGAAAACTTTACAAGTGTCGCCAGTTATTTCAGCTAGCAGATTTCTTACAGCCAGGCCTTGGATTATGAAAGAAAACTTTTTGTATCCAAGATTCAAATATTTGCTTGGGCAACTACATGAAAGTGGGATCTATGGAATGTGGGAGAGTTACGATAACGACATGATTACGATACGCAACTTTTACTGGGTAGAATATATGATACGGAAGATCTACCTGTCTTTGAATGTAGCATCTGCTGTTCCAAGGAGCAATCGGAGGAATTATTACTACTTCCGGAAGCAATATCCGAACCGAAGGGAGGCCGAAATTCCATATGCGATTTCCAAGAAGCTGTTCACCCCTATATGGATTCTGCTTAATTGTCTATTATTTGTATCTGGTGCGGTTTTGATCGTGGAAAAATTGCATGCAATCATTGATTCTAAAACAACATTTTAGGGCATCATTGCGGTGATAAGTGTTACACATATTATATAATTAAAAAATGAGACCTTAGCTTAATGTTCCGTCTACAGCTCATTTTTATGATATAAAAATATATTATTTGAAACCATTGCACTCCAAAGCAGCTTTCGCTACTTAACAAACGTACAAAAGTAAAAGCACAAAATGTAGTCCCATGTTTCAGCAACTACTTTTTGGTTGTGAACCAAACCGAATCTGTACGGACACCTCTGGGTTTCTGGTGAATCCAAGGTCATATATATAGCTTTGTTCATATATTAAGTTTACAAGGTAGCAATTGAACGGAATGAAAAAATTGTGCACACTGATACAATTGAATGTTGTTGGATGGTAGAGTGGATTCAGTTACTCTGACCCTGAAAATGGCTTCGATTCGAATTCAGTACTCACTCTTTCCTGAATGCAAAGATTTACAACCCGGTATTTCCCTTCCATGAAAATGTTTAGCTTATACTTTCAACTAAGCCTTTACCTTGAATAAATAATTAAATTCGTATGTACATAGTATAACACGCAGAATGTGTTTGGTATTGGTATCACAACGCTACTTGATGAAAATCTCCATGCCGCTTTTAAACTTTCATTTTATTTTTTCTGACCCTTCTCTTCACTTGTATTCACAAGAACAAATTTGACATTAGATAGAGCTATTCTGAGCAAATAACACGTGCCCCTTCTAGACTGCGTCAAAAGTCTATTGTTGCTGGATGCTCATAATTCATCAATACGCTTTCTTCCAACGAGAAACTTTTCACGCAGAGACAGGCAAACGTTAATTTAATAATTCAAAAATAACTAATGGTTCAGTTCCAGCATCGTTCGTTGCATGTTAATGTATGTGCATTCACAAATCACTTCAAACTTCAATAAAAGTCGAGGGAAAAATCTTGAAGGAAGACAATATAAAGAATAATTTATATTAACTAATTGGTTTTTTCTCTGTAACCAAATGTTAAATCCCGTGCAAGTTATTGACTGATTGCTGTATTTAAAAACAAGTATTTTCAACTCCAGTTGGAAGTTATTTGGGTACCGGAGCTTTATAACTATGGGAGAGGAAGTTGTGATTCTCGATGAAGCATGAGTTTGCAAAAGATTTGATATGGAACAGGACACAATACTAAATAATCTTGCAGTTTCGTTGCGTATTACGCATCCTCAAAAGAGTTGAAGACAAGTCCCGATGTACCAATGTTACAAGAAAACATTGATCTGCCACAGCCACCCACCCACCCACAGCTATTTGAAAAAGAATCAAAACTACGGAGGCAAACGCATCAATGTAAAAAGATATTCATTTCTCATCAACGTTTTTTTACAACAAGAAGACCGTTAAACTCAATACCTTGAAGGACTGGACAATCATATGGAACCGTTTTGATGGAAAACAGTTGTAGTAACTCATTCAAATTTACGTTGTGCAAAAAAGGGGTATATGCTTTAATTGCTGTATTTTTCATCGTCAAATTCTGCATCAGAGATATTTGGTATGTATGTATTTTGTTTTTTATGTTCATGTAACCTATTTTGTGGCGAACAACGTTGATAACTCTTTCGACTGGATGAGACAATGAATTTGGATAGTTTATAGCAACTTCATTGATAAATATAACGAAGAGCTTTTATCTCTAAATGTCAAGTATTCAATTAAATATAGCTCTTAGACTCTGTTTGTGAGTTAGATTCATTTGTAAACTGTTGGCGTACGAAAAGTTACTTTCCGTAACTTAATTCCTTTTGTAAGTGAGCGTGAGTAAAAATTTCTTTCAATACATGTAATGACAAAAAATGTTACATAACACAAAATAGTAAAATGGTTTCTAATTCTATTTCTAATCTTCTTGAACTAGCATATATTTTTTTGGGGTGACATAACTCCAAATTACACTTACACAGTTTGTGCAGAACACGAAGCACACTAATATTGTAACGTTATGTTTCTTTTTCAGGATTGGTTTCTTTCTGAGTGTGAGAACGTCCTTGAAAAACTCATCGTTTAGTTTTTGTAAAGAAGAGCTGGCATTTTTTGAAGAAGATGTCTTACTACATGCATAACGACAAAAAAAAAATCATCACAAATGTTTCTGCATGGACCCGTGTTTCTGAGAATTTGTTGCATTAACTCATTCTTAGCCTTGTCAATTGCAACACAAACAAGTTTAAGGGAAAAAGTCACGGTTCATGTTTCATCATTCGAACACTTGTATTTATACCTCCCTTGCTGCCAAAGTTTTGATATTAAGAAAATATTATAAAGAAGCGTGTTGATGTTGATATGTCCACTGGATAAAAATGTGTCTTACATAGTCGCTCTTGTGCATGGGAAATTGGATCATCTCATTACTTAAAAGAACTAATCTTCAGAGAGTGCAGCCATGTATTTGGAACAGACCAGAAAAACGAATCCAAGGCAGCAAGAAAAATTAGGACAGTCACAAAAAAATCTTGATGAGGAAATATTAGGAATTTACTCGAATGAGAATACATGAATGGCGACCAACTTGTCATTACCATGTTTGATACAGAATGCACTGAATCCCCACAGTGCATCCAGCATTTTTCTCCACCTTCAGTTTCATTTTGATTGTCCTCATAAAAAGGTTGACTTTTATTGCATTTTTCCTCTGTCACCTTACTCTGTTATCAATACTATAATTAAAGTATTTTTGAGTTTTTTGCGTCTTCGTTCATGGTCACAAAGAGAGGGTGGAAAGATTGATGACAAGTTATCATTCTAATTACATCTTCCTTCCATTGTGTGCTCGAGACGGCAATTCAATTATGCAACGTGTCGTGCTTTATCGTCAAGAAATTTCTTTCAATAATCCAGAGAGATTATAAAATGTGTGTTAAGTGTGCAACTTACATCTTAAGAGGAGATTATCATTCAACATCCTTCTCACAAGGGAAGTGTACCAAGTGTGAGATGATTTTGAAACTCTTGATAGGATAAATTATGCAAGTCACCTTGGAAGGGAAGCGTGCAAAACGAAAAGCGCATACGTTAATAGGAATTAAAAATTAATAGGAATTTGTACTATATATATTGAATATTACAGAATACAGATGTTCTTCAATAAAAATTGGAAATTTGCTTATACCAAGGATAGGTAATCATGACTACTTAATCATAGTCTGGTATGATTATGTTTAAGATTAATTTATCAATAATCTGACTAACTTTTATGACGTTTTATACTATTTTCTGTGATATAACACTAAGTTGGACAGTTTGTGCGCTTTCCTTGTAGGTTATCCAAAAATGTTCATATTTTCCATGAGAAATACAACCTCCATTCATTTTTCGTTTCATTCATTCTCCTCCAATTTTCCATTGTAACTAACTCGATTATGGAGAAACTGCTTGATCTTGCGAGGATTCAAGTAGCGTAACTAATGACAACAAAGTCAAGTGGATGACGATTAGAGAATGTATGCCATGCCCAATCTATTTCAATCATCGGATGAGGACAAACGACATTTTTTACTCGTAATTACTCAACAAGTTTTAATCGCTCCTCCAGTCTCATAATTTGATTTGGGGATGAACCACGTAGACACTGCAGTCTTTGAGGGGTCACACATAAACGAAGTCACATAGAAATATAGAGTCGTATGAGTTCAGGGTTCACATCTCTCAGCAGTCACAGCAGACACACTGCCCCCGCCCATCCAGCACCAACTCCCACTGAGCAGGCTCCCAATACCACCCAACCTACTTCTCACTATCTCACTCCAAATCCAACTCAACAAGGACCGTGTTGGTTTGGTGTGTGGCGTCATTTATGGATGATCCCTCACAAAATTGAGTTCAGTCTTGTGTCTCCAGATTTTCAATGAAAAAAACTCAAGAAACGTCAACAACAAAAAAACGTGAATGAGTTTTGCCTTATTCTTCAACTTCTGCAGCGAGTTTGTGCTTGGTTTTGGGGGGAGCCGGATTGGAACAAGTAAACCATCCAGAAAGATCTTGTTGTCTTTCCAAAAAATATAATCCCGAGTTATTCAAGCTAAGGATTTTGTATATATTCTCCAGTGAGGTTTAAGTTTTAAGTTTCTTTCTCACGGTTTTTTTTTCACCGAGTTAATTTGAGAATGGGAGGGGAAAAGATAGTTGTAACGCTGGCAGTGTGTTTCCTTATTATTGAAATTGTTCAGCCGGCGTGGAGTGGATTAGAGGGAAACTCCAGTGTTTCCGTTCGAAGAGAGCGGAGAGACGACCGGGACAAGAAGAAAGACATGGTTAAAAAGCTAATGAAGAAGAAACCCAAAGATGGGAATATTCGATTGGTGGATGGATCTAATGAGCATGAAGGTAATGCCACAGTGGTTTTGGTAGGGTTAGTATTCATGGGTCGGGCATAAATTTGAAAAATGGCTAAAATGGGCTACTCTTCATATGGCCTACATATAGAGTTCATGAATGAAATGGTCGTGTAAAACAAAAATGGAGACAGAAAAGAGATCCAACGGAGACAGGCCCTAATTGAAATTTGTTTGGGAAACCGATGTGTTTTTCAAAAATGGATTAAAAAAGAGGGGGCGATATTTGGGATTTTAACGGTTGACGGTGCATGGAGTAAAATCACGAAGACACGTGTTTCCAGAATGAACTCGTCTAGAAAGAATGTGACACGATGATGATGACCTTGTCAGTAGCAACCATTTCCTTTTGAGTAAATCGCCATTGTGTAATTTATGCAATTTGAGCCTCACAGAATGCAGAGTTGGTCTAGAGAGCTCATGTTAGCATGGCTCACAGTCATCGATCTAATGTATGGGATTCCTTTTCGTGAAATTTAAAAAGTCAGTATTTCATTCAGAAAACGTACTAGGTTTACGTTCAAAACTGAAACGGGCGGATATCCTTATGTAAATGTTTTCCGTGGATGTGTTTGATAAAAGAGTTTTTTTTACCTACAAGGAAGGTTTTTCATAGAATGTAACCAGCAGCTCATATCTATTGATTAACTTTTATTTGTTTATGTTTCAGGGCGAGTGGAAGTTTATCATGAGGACCGGTGGGGCACCATTTGCGATGACGAATGGGACATCGAAGACGCCCGAGTGGTTTGTCGTCATCTTGGCTACACCGAAGAAAGTCACAGGAACAATCCTGACATCAAGGTGGACATTAAACCAACTCACAACGGTCGCTTTGGCCATTCCCGATGTGAGAAAGAGAACAATTCAATGAAAAAAAATGTTCACTTCATTGTGTATGCCAAAATCTTTTTATTGGTTTTTCCCCAATGCAGCTAGGTACTGGCTGGATAACGTTTTGTGCGACGGTACCGAGCGCACGTTGAGTGAATGTCGTCATGATGGCTGGGGAGTTCATGATTGTACCGACTCTGAATCGGCTGGCGTCATTTGTGCAAGGATCAATCCATCCTCGGAGGAATTCACTTACACAACACGGAAACCACCTCCGTCTTTTCCCCACAGGAGAATTAAAGTAACCCATTTGTAAACAGTAATACACAGAGAAAAACACATTATTTCACATTATTTCTAAATTCTATATTTTGGGCAGGCCGTAGAGGTCAAGTTGGGTGGAGGCCGAGTTCCGAAGGAAGGTCGTGTTATGGTTCGCCTTGGAGATGACGAGAGTAAGAAAATGAGTATTCTTCTACTGAGGGCCAACCCATAAAGAATCTCATGTGAAACGAAAGAATGGCGATTTGTAAAAGTTTGTTTTTCCATATTGTGTATTTCCTGTGAATAGAATGGGGTCTGATTTGTGGAGATGGATGGTCACTTCTCGAAGCGGCAGTGATTTGTAGACAACTTGGTTACGGCTTCGCTCAAGACGCCCCTCAAACGGACTACTTTGGAGGAAAACTGGAGGAGATTGTAACAAGCGGTGTGAAATGTTCTGGAAGGGAAGCCGAGCTCGCGGAATGCTTTCACCATGATCTGAGTAATGTAACGTCAACACAAATCGAGTGTCCAGGAAACACGAGGAATTTCGCTGCAGTCGTTTGTACAGATCGTAGGTCATAAAAATAATTATCGATATAACCAAGATCAAAATTAAATCTGTTTTGCTCCACACTTGTAGGGCTCCCCGACTTAGTTCCAGATCACTATGAAGTTCAACGGTCCACTTACTTGGAAGACAAACAGCTCTACTTTCTCCAGTGTGCGATGGAGGAAAATTGCCTAAGCTCGTCGGCATACAGGTTGCCTTTTACTGACTTCTCTGTAGACTACAAGGGAATGCAAAAATTACACCGTTGCTTTTTAATCTTTCTATGATTATTTAGCCAGGAAAGCTCGGGTCATTATGGCTGGCATTTAGCAACTCGTCGCCTCCTCCGATTTACAGCCCGAATTGTCAACAAAGGAAATGCAGATTTTAGACCAATGATTCCAAAGCACTTGTGGCAGTTTCATGCCTGTCACATGTAAGCAAAAATATAAGTCTATATTTTCTGTCCACTCCAGATGCTGCTTCCTTTCCTGCGAGGAGAAAGTTGATGGGGAAAGTCTCCCGCGTCTAATTTATATTCAATAAATTTTTGTGTGAAATTTAAAAGGCACTACCACAGTATGGAAGTTTTTGCCATTTTCGACGTACTGGATCGTTACGGTAAGAAAGTGGCTGAAGGTCACAAGGCGTCATTTTGTCTGGAAGATAATGAATGCATACCAGGAGCTGAGAGAAAGTACGCATGCGCCAACTTCGGTGATCAAGGAATAGCAATGGGCTGCGCCGATATTTACCGGAGTAATATTGACTGTCAGTGGATAGATATGACGGATGTATTACCCGGTGTTTACACATTTAAGGTAAGACCCCTGAGTAATTAAGTTTTCTTAAGGTTTATTACTTCACACTTTCCTTGTTTCGTATTTTGTTTGGAAGATCTCAGTGAATTCCGAGATGAAAGTGGCCGAATCGGACTTTTCCAATAACGCAGTCTTCTGCACATTACATTACAACGAAGCTATTGCTCTTCTAACCAACTGTAGTTTGAGTGCCCCATGAGTCACACCTGTACATTTACATACACTTTTGTACTCTATTTATTAAGTAGCGAAAGCTACTTAATAAAATCGTCGTGGTGGTCTGTCTGTCTGTCCGTCCGTGAACACGATATCTCGTGAACGCTTGAGCGGATCTTGCTGATATTTTGCATACAAGCTCCAGGGTTCTCTGGCATGATGTGGTGTCAACTTCAGGTCCATACGTTCAGCTCTTCCCGAGTTAATGGCCAATTAACTTTAATTGTTCGTTAAATGACGAAAAT